>APFE030165679.1:45098-72386 GCA_000404065.3 Pinus taeda
TGTGAATTTTTATAAGAAGTTAAGTTTAAATTAAGAAAAGTAGAGTATGTACTTTTTTATAAATTTTGGCAATCAAATTGCTATGTGAAAATAGATCTCTTATCTATAAAAAAAAAGTCTCATACACCAATTGGATATCTAACTTACATGTGATCTTAAAAATAAATTATTATTATTTAAAAATGATCTTCAAATTCTTAACTTTTAAATCTCAACACTATATCATTAATATTTATTATTTGGTTTAATTTTTATAACAATTTTACAAATATTTAAATCATTATTGAAGTAATGCATTTTCCATTATGTCAAATGGGATTACAGAGACCAAAAAATTCCTGCTACTGGTCTGCATGAAGAGAAATCAGACCAGTAACATAAGTTCAACGTCTTGAGGTTGCTAAGACCTCGTCTCACTAGAGCATCTTGTAGATAGAAACTTATAAAAATAGGTTGGTTATGCTAGACCTTGAAATACATTGACATGAGAAGAAAAAAGACTATTAGTGTTGCAAGAAAAAAACTGAGTCATAACAACCATTGGGCATAATCTCCAAGCATCCATGTTGGCTGGGCACTACTCTCAATTGAGGAGAAGGAGATGTTGGTTGATCTCTTGGCTAGAATGGACAACTTGTGGTCTATACTATCAATTTTTTCCTCCAGATCTGCCAATATGATGAAATTCTCTTGCTGAGTCCTCTTGTACCTCCCTATATGACCAACAATATTCAAATGACGATTAAACTTGTTTCAGCTTCGTGCCATGATCGACGAAGTGACTAGGGTGTATGCAATGCACCAAATGTAGTGGGAGCCACAACGCCCTTTTGTATGTATGTGCTGGCATCTTATCAAAGCGAGGGGAACACTCATAGTAGTGATTTATTCCCCAGAGCAACCACCTTACTCTGAATCTGGGTGGGGGTACGACTGCGAGAGAGATCTAAATACAACTCATCAACGGTAGGGTGGAGGGTTATTGTCCCAACTCAGTTGCCCAGAAACCTTATAGATAAGTGGTCTTCATATAAGTTGGATAACTATGCTTATAGGTTGTATTCTGGCTTGCTAACCAAGTACTGGAGTAATATGTGACTGTTTTGGGTATGTTTACTGTAAGCCAGCATGGGAAATCCTAGTAGTATAATATCCATGATGGCTGCAAAGTTTTACCAACTACCACATCATGTTAGTGGGTAATAACATAGATAAATTCTTTTCTCTGGTTTATAAATCTATTTCTTTCACCGGGAAAACATTTCCAGTTCTTTAGTAATGTATGCCAATCTTCAGGGCTTGTTTGCTACTTTATCCGGGTTTGGACAATCATGTTTCCATTGTTTGTATTGTCAAATTGTGATGGTGGATCCAATGACGCCATGTCATTTTGGTGACCGCTCCGTGTTACCTTGTGGCCCTTTCTAATTGAAGCAAAAGAGACAATAATGTTCACATGTGTGTCTATACGCCTGAGACAAGTCCAATTCGTATACATATATGTAATTTTTGTAACCAACAGGTCGAAGGGTAAGCCCCTACAGAGTTGAAATGATTTACCTTGACGATATTGTTAAACCATGTTCACTGGTTCAAGTGTCATACCAGTAATAAGGTTATAAGCTCAAAAATTGTATATATGAAAGTATGTTTTTCTGCTCTGGAGGACATACACAAAATCTATAGGCTCGTAGTCAGTTCGAATTAATGCATCAGGCCAAAACCTGTGCAATTCAGACCATAATAAACAACTTATCATGGGTAAATACCACCCAGAACATTGGTGATATTTCATATATAGGTATATAGAGTAACCTCAGTTAGATTAAATGGTTGCAGACTTACCTAGTAAGTCGAAATGTGAATGGTCGTCAGTGGACACGTGCACCATAAGCACATGATGTTCACATATAAATATGTATACAATTATCAAAGCTCCCAAATGGTGGGATGATTTTATCGTTTATAATTTCATACATCATTTGAGTAGAAGTCCGTCTACCATTGACTGCAACTGCAAGTCGGTTCACTATTGTAACTATTAGGCATGTTGTCTATGGGCAGAGACAGCCTGTGCCACAGCCTGTGCCACATGCATGTAGCTTGATTGGTAAATACTCCATGGCATCAAGTGCGAGTGAGAGTGTATTATATATTTATATATATATATATATATATATGTGGAGTATTAGATATGGAGATTTTTTTTATTTTTTTTTTTCTTTCTAGATCTTGGTTTGATATTCACGTGATCCTATGGTCATCGGCATGGGTTTTTGGGTTCTAAGGCCTTGGCACCAAGCTACTTAACCAGGGATAGAACTTAGAGTTGGGTGGTATCTACACAGTTGAGGTCTCAACTGTGAGGGGTCAGTTCACCTCTGACCCGAGAGATTTGAGACAATTAGATGGTTGGGTGAGGTAGGTGTGTGTATATATATATCTATATCTATATATATATATATATATAGATATATAGCGAGTGCCATAAGGCATGCATTGGATCGATGATGTGGGCAAGATCAATGCCACCCACTATTGGTTTCCGCCAGAAGTGGAGATGCGTTGGAGTCATTCCATGTGAGGGACCATAGACCCGGATCATAGTGATTGGATTCTGATACTATTTGTATACCCAAAGGCATAGAGTGGTGCCTAGGAGCAATTTCAACCGCACTCACGACTAAGGATTATAACCTACCAAGGCCCATCGACCAAGAATCTATGTCTCGTCGGCGTACACCCAATATGTATAGAGATATGTGGACAAGTGGGGTGTTTACGGGTGGTATCAAAGTATCAATGTTCAACACTTGGATTGGATGGGCTCTATCATTGGCAAGTAACAACAAAATCCTCGTAAGGGAGTCTCATAAGGATTGTTAGAAAAAGTATCTAAACAATTGTTAGGTGCTCAAAGTCTATCTAAATTGGTTAATTTCATGCCTAATGGATATGATTACCTCATGATTTGATTATGCAGCATGATGCAAATTCATGGATCCTTGGACGTAGGGTGGAACTCAACTCTAAGTGTAACAACTAAATGTACTTGTTGGCGGTTATCTTGAAGGTTTGGACAACCATTGGCTGCACCTTGGAGAATTGTCATTTTTTCTAGGGCAAAAAACTGCTTGCAAGGCGGTGAGTATGGATATTTGTAGCATACCATCACTATAGATTGAGTGATGTGACCTTATGTACGTAAGGTGATTGTGTGACATAAGGATTGGGGAAAAGTCCCTGAGTGATACACATTCTATATAACACCACTAACTCAATAAATGATAGCCATAGGTGGTATATACTCGTTGGAATGCGGAATACCATGGTCTAAAGGCTAGAGGCCAAGAACCTTAACCGAGGTTAATGGTTTTTCATCTGCTGATGTTATATTCCGACCTTATGAAGGATTGCTCTTCATGGTAATGTCTTCCTTGCTTGAGGAATGGGGTTTGATGTGCGAAAATGGCTTGTTGAAGTTGTCGAGGTTGTTCTCTTAATATGAGATAGTATTCATGCCCCGTATTGAACGGGATAGGTTAAAAAAAAAAACAGAGGTCTTGCATAGACCTTGTAGGTCAAGAATTATAGTTTTGCTAGAGAAAAATACTGCAATATTAGAGTTTATCTTGGATTAACAAGGAGCCTGTTGTGTCTTATCATCCTCTTCAATCATTACTTAATTATCCGTATGGGGTATTCTTCTAGAATAGGGGACAAATTAGTTGAGGAATGTGGTATAGATAATGAGGCCATCAAAATGATTCTTGTCATGACCAAAGTTGTATTTGTTGGCAATGCTATGATCCATTCTTAGCTTCATTTATGTCTTGAAACCTTTCCAATATCATTTTCAGGGGTTACTATATTGTCTTACCTATGATAATGCCGATATATCAACTCTTCAAAAAGGGAAGGAGAGAAAAAATCTGAGAAGCTATTGATGTTGTACCATGATTGCTAGTCGTAGTAAGAAGGCCAAAACTTATCAAAAGTATTTCAACGACTGAGCTAAATATGGTCTCGGTAAAGAGGCTGACATTGATTATGTTGCTAGACTAAATCACAAATTAGATTCTAACATTGAAATGTAGGAAATAACTATTATCAAATGTGGACATGTGATCTAAACTTGAAAATAGATATGCTATTTTTGTGGTATAAATGTATATATGACTGCGAACGATTCTATAGAGGTAGGAACAATCACATTGTATCATGTCAAGTCACTCAACAATATGAAAATTGATTTTATATATATATATATAATTTTTTTTCCTATTCATCATTGATGAACTAATAGTTGGGTGTGTCTGCCGACACATGGGAAGAATAGAAGACTTGAAGGCTCAGCGTAGGAAATTGGACACTGAGCTCAAGATTTGCAAGGTAGAGATAAAGAAACTTGACAAGCAACAATGAGAATTGACAGAGTGGAACCCATAACTGCATGAATATCTGCAGGAATCGATATGCTCAGGTCAACCCTTTGAGCAAGGAAGTGGTAATTGTAGGAAAAGACCCTGAGAACCAGAGAAGGAGAGAAAACCTATCCGATGTTGGTCTTTTTGGGAAGAGCATAGAAAATTAGAAACATAGTTTGTTTTATATGTGTATGCATGATTGGTGATTGATAGTACCATGAGTGTTGGACTCATGACCTAGAGTAACTTTAGGTCTACTTGTTGATTTTGTTATGCTATACCTCTAAACTTTGAGCTTGTGACTCGCTGTTTAATGATGGTTGAGTATGCGTGGTTACACTATTTGACTACAACTCGTCTCTGATTGCAATCATGAATTTTATTTCCTTCAAGATGTTGTTTTTGTTGCTGCCTCATTGCGGTTGTACTTATGTAATGGATACATGATTATGCAACATCATGTAGACATGAAGTTACTAGTTTTTCGTTTTTAAGGTTCATCCTTGTGGAAGAATCACTGTTTTGATTTGTTTAATACATATGTGAATGGTATAAAAGATTTTTGGTTTATGAGGAGTCAAGTAGGCAAAGTAGCCTTGGTGGATCTATGATTTTAATATCATGGTAGTATGATTTATGTATTATACCGTGTTTATATTATGAACAAGTAATGTTGAAGGATATATCAACAAATAGAAAGCAATGTGATCTATGAATGTCGGGATAAGAAGGGGTAGTAAACACATAAATAAATAAATAATATACTATAGATCCTGGTTTTGGAATTGTAGATGTATGCGGTGAAGAGTGGGAAAGGCACTTGAGGCAGTATGGCTTGATCCACATAAATAGAGACGATGTGGTCTCTGGATCTTATGTTTCAATGTGTCGAGTCATGTATGTGCATGTGCTATGTATATGTGGAATTGTGTTATATGTTTGTACATCGTGCTATGTCTCCATGTTGTGTGTTATGTTACGTTATGTGGTATGTGATGTGTCAGAAGGTGGCGGGTGAGCCTCTAGATTCCCGATGATGGTATTCCTGTCAACAAAAGACTACCTGGTTGGTAGCGACTACTTGGTTTGGTAGTGCTTATATTCACGGGGTCGCGATTGGGCTTATTTATGTTCATGCGTTACTAAGTGCTCGCCTTGGGGCTGACAAAAAACTTTGTAAATTTGAAATCAAAGAGAAGGCACTGAGTGCTTGTCGGGTTTGGCAACCCATCGAGTGTGTGTAGGTGGACAAAGAGAAGAGAAGGCATTGAGTGCTTGCCTGTTTTGCAACCGATCGAGTGTGTGTACGAGAAGGGAGGAGGTCACTGGAGACTTTCCCAGTTTGGCAATCGATTCAGTGAGGGGAAAACAAGCACCAAGAAGCAAATCAAGATAAGTATCAACACTTCATTCATGAATTTCTACGTCATGAATTTTATTCTGTGTTTAGATCTATGACGGTTGGATTTAAGCTAACCAAATGTGATTTTTTATGCATGATGATTTGATCTATGGGTTAATTTGACTTGTTTTGAAAGAAACCAAAATATAATGGCAACATCACCTTATTAATAAGCTACCTATGAGGTACGATCCAAATTTATTACAATTTCTTATAGTAAATCTAATGGAAATTTATGCACCTTGATGTAGGAAAGCATGGAAGATTGCCAATTTGGGTGGTTGGAGCTGTCTGGAAGAGTGATATCATTGACAACAGAGGAATTAGAGCATGAAGTAGCATGTTGGTAAAAGACTTCACAAAAAAAGGCCATTGTGGGACACTAGTACCAATGGTGTTAGATGATATTCCATGGAGCATGTTATGACCAATATGATGATTTGAGGCAGTGGTATGCCTTGCTTTTGGGACCCTTCCGATGCAAGGAAACCTAGACAAGAAATAGGTTGCCCGAGGAACTAAGAAGTAGAGAAGGGGATGCCTGAACTTGGGAGGTGAGTGACTGCATGGGAGGGGTGTGAAAATTTCAACTACTGAAATCCTATTGCAGCAACTGGAATTAATTCTTTTAACTGTTAATTAATTTAGTAGTGTATTGCTAATGGAAAACAACAAATAATTCACAACTGCAATTTTCACCAAATTAAATTCTATAGAAGATAAAATAGAAAATGAGAAAATATTGGCACACACACACACAAAGTTGTTTTTGGACAAAAGTCCTCGGAAAAACCCAATTTGGGAAAACAGGTGCAAAAAATAAGGGGTTTTATTATTAAGTAGCAGTGAGAAATTTAGAGTACAACTGGATGCCAAAATTTGGCAAACCTATAGAGAAAAATAATGGAAAAAATCTACTGAGGAATTTTCCTCACCCCACAAGCAATCCGGGCTCTGACTGCCAACTCCAAGTGAGTCGTCCAAATAGTTATGTGTAGGTTTGCGTCACCCTAGCACAATCCCTTCCACGCTTTGCTTCAAAACCACTGCGTCTCAAGTCGTTTTGTCTACTACTGACTGAGAAACTATGTCTCCGACACTCTGGAAAATCTTTCCATCCTCGGGAACTAAAACCAATCTTCTCTTCAGCTAAATCGAATTGCCTCTTAGAGGCTTCTGCGCAACCTCTCTGTGGCTATCTCTACCTCTCTGCAATGTACTCTCCAGAATTGGAAAATCTTCCTCTGAACTCACTGTCCATGCCCCTCTATCTTTACTTCCCTTCTTTGGAAAATTGATCTGTCCAAGGAAATCAATCTCAAGTGTGTGTGTTTGGCATCTACCCATCGACCTCCTCTTATAATCTCTAGTTAGGACTTCAACGACCAAGATTAAAACATAATCGATGGATGAGATTATTTTTGGATCCATCTTTGTGAGTTTCTAGATAATTCACACCTTCCTTAATTAACACTGATTAATTAACCCCTTTCCTTAAGTTTAGACTTAAGAAATATTTAAAATAGGCTAATAATCTAATTGAGACACTTTTAGGTGAAATTTCCACATCGATTTCTGGGTTATGGAAAACTCCTGTGTTTTAGCCTCTCCATAAAGTTTTGTTACTAGAACACCTTTGATGTTATAAAAAAAATAGCACTCCCACTTAGCGAGGAAGGTGTTCTAGTGTTGTACTACTGCTACAACACCCTATCTTTGTATCACCCTCTCTATGCTATTGATGTATAGCCACTATGACTGACTTCCATTTCCCACCAACCACTGCGCAACTCATATGTTGCATCTATGTTGTAGCTGACACTGTTATATTGCTATCAACTCTACATCTACACCACAACTCCCTCTCATCTGTTGTTGTTACAACTGTAATTACTGCAATTGAGACGCATCCAAAATACTAAATCATCTGTCTCTGTGCTGCATCTATCTCTTGAGCATCTAACTGCTACTAGCCTTTACACTGTCAACTAAGGAATCTGCAATGCTGCTGCCTCTGCTACTGAGCCTCTTGCTCTATTGTCAACACTGCATTGCGCTCCTCAGCACCTGACTGCTACTAGTCTGCAACTGTCACTCCGGAATCTGTCTGAATCAACTGACGCTAATCTATCTTGCTACTGAATATTGTCGGCCCCTATAGCAAGGTAATGATCCATGAGGAGGGAACCTCAATGGACCCTGCCCAAGATCTATGCTGCTAGGACTATAACTCCATATCGCCCCACCTCACCCCTAGAGGTATAGCTGCACGTATGGAGAAATCTTCCTCTAATCTGGAGGAAAACTTGTCTATCTCTACGGACGCTGTCCCCTGGTCCTACTTCTTCTGCTTGTCCTTCTTCCTGAGAGGACACTGAGTATTGTAGTGGCTAAACTCACCACTCGTGAAGCACTTGATCTTAGATAGGTATTTCTTCTTATTCTTCTTCTCCCCTTTGTCCCTGACTGGGACCCTTTGATGCTAGGGCCGCATTCTCCTCTTCCTTCTCACCCTTCATGCCCTTGTTGCTGCTTTTGCTGATGGTGTTCTTCAATAGAGCTCGCCTCAACTCATCCTATTGTAGATCTAACCACATCCTGTCCCATCTAGACAATTAGTCTTAGCCCAAGATACATTGGACAATGACTTGCCACTCCTCTGAGACATTGTTTAGTGCCAACGTTACAAGCTCTATTAGTTGAGGTGCCTCCCCAACAACTGCAACCTGATCACGAACCTCTTGAATCTTAGTGAGGAAGGGATCTATGCCTTCTCATTTTTGTATCCTAATGGTTCTCAACTTCTCCTGCAGGAACATCTTCCACTGCTCGAAAAAATTCGGATATAATTGGTTAAGAGCGTCCCACATCTCCTTAGCAGTATTGTTGCTAGATATATGCGAGACTATATAGCCTCGAACACCATCCATGATCATCCGCTTCGCCTTCACCATCTCTTTCCTGTATTCCTTTCGCTGATCTGAATCTTGAGGTACTACCACCACATTATTAACATAGGCTTTCAGGTCATATTCATCTAGTAGGAAGGACATCCTAGCCTTCCAAATGACAAAGTTGGAGACTCCCTCCAACCTATCCTGATCTCTAAGCCTAGCTATGGCCATTTCTGACTATGATCGAAAATCTCCTTCTTCCTTTGCTTGGGGTTTGAACCTGCTATTCGTACTCCCTTTTGGAGGGAGAAAAACTACCTGCAACAATTTCCGACTACAACTGGGAAAATCAAATTTCTAAACTAGAAACCCTATGAGAGAAATTATCTCTAAGTGTGCCTTTCTCTTCCAACCGATGTTGATTTTCATACTACAATATGCTGCAAAACCATTTTGCGCCCAATTAAGGAATTTTCTTAGTGAAAATTATTGTTTTGCTACTCCCTCTGCCTAGTAGAATCATTGAATTTGGCAAGCCGATTTTTTCTACCAATTTGCATTGCAAAACCGATCTCCCCAACAATTTGAATTGCCTAGCTTAGGCTTTGCAACCTCCAAAAATTCATCTTGTTGCTCCCTCTGAACAAATAATTTCTACTTCCGCTTCTGAGCTTCCTCATTTGATCAAAATTTCTCTGATACCATGTGAAAATTTCAACTTCTGAAATCCTATTGTAGTAACTGGAATTAATTCTTCTAATTGTTAATTAACTTAGCAATTTATTTCTTATGACAAACAACGAATAATTCACAACTGCAATTTTCACCAAATTAAATTATGTGGAAGATAAACCAGAATCTGAGAAAATACTGGCATACACACAAAAAATTTGACACATTTGTTTTTGAACAAAAATCCCTAGAAAAACCCAACTTGGGAAAACCAATGCAACAATTGAGGGTTTTTATTATTAAACAACAATGAGAAATTCTAAGTACAAATGGATGTCGAAATATGGAAATCCTACAGAGAAAAATATTGACAAAAGTCTAGTGAGGAATTTTCCTCACCCCACTAGCAATCCATGCTCTGACTGCCAGCTCCAAGTGAGTCGTCCAAACAACGTCTGCATCACCCGAGCGCAGTCCCTTCCATGCCCCCCCTGAAACCACTGCTCCTCAAGCCATCTTGTCTGTTGCTAACTGAGAAATTGTCTCTTCGACACTCTGGAAAATCTTTCCAGTCTCTGGAACTGAAACCTAATTTCTCTCTAGCAAAATTGAATTTCATCTTAGAGGCTTCTACGTAGCCCTCGCGCAACCTCTCTGTGGCTATCTCTGCCTCTCTACAATGTACTCTCCGAAATTGGAAAATCTTCCTCTAGACTAACTGTCCTTGCCCCTATCTGTCTTTGCTTCCCTTCTATGGCTCGAACTCTTCCGACAACTGTTGCTCCTCTCTGGAAAATCAAATTGCCCAAGGAAACCGATCTCAAGTGTGTGTGTTCTCAATCTACCCACCGACCTCTTCTTATAATCTTCAGTTGGGACTCCAATGACCAAGATTAAAACATAATCGATGGTTGAGATTATTTCTAGATCAATGTGCGAGTTTCTAAATGATTCACACATTTCTTAATTACTATTGATTAATTAACCCATTTTCCTATGTTTAGACTTACGAAATATTCTAAAATAGCCTAATAATCTAATTGAGACACTTCTAAGTGGAATTTCTAGAAACGATTTATGGGTTATGGAGAACTCCTGTGATTTAGCCTCTCCACAAATTTTCAAGACTAGAACACCTTTGATGCTACAAAAAACTAACAAGGGGGTGACCAAATTGCTAAGGGACTAGGAAGCAGAGAAGGGAAGGTCGGGAAATTAATTTGTTTTTGGTCGTTAACATAGTTGGATGGAAGTCAGGAGCACATTTGGGAGTATTCGAGGAACAATAAGCTGAGAACCATTCACTGAAGGAATAGGACTGCAAGATGGCAGTGTTGGACCATTGGAAGATGATTGAATTATAAAATGATGATTACCATGTTCTTTTGTTTACTGGTTGAATCAAATCCATATAAATTGGTAAATATTGTATAGAGCTATAAATATAAAGCTCTATGAAAAAATATGTTTGTTTAAATATGTTTTCTATGGACAAAGAACACTGAGGACAGTTTTCCCCCAAGGGGGGGGGTTGTGATAGCCCCGACCATTTTTCCAACAATGAAATGCGTTGTAATATTTAAGTACAATTTGACAAAAATTGGGACGTAGTTAAAAGGACATGGATTCTAGGGACTAAGAGTGGCACATGTTTAGGAAGGTATGTGAGTGGAGGATTATATCCGAGCCCTCGATAAATCACATGACACAAGTGATCGAAGAAGTATGGCAGTAATTACAAAGTACACCCTATGATTGACACAAGAAGGGTAAATAAGCACCTGTAAGCCTAAGATATGGTGGATGAGAAAGGAAAAGACGCATTGATATGGAGAGTTAAGCTTTTCAAGGTTGGAATCTCAAAAAGTGAGCTAGAAAAAGCGAAAGAAATGAATCAGAGTTTTGGTGTTAAATAATATTGTTACAACACTTAAGCATAATGTTGGACAAAGTTAACTATCTCCATATTGATTGATAGATTAATTCGTTAGCTCATGTGTGTGTACAATTGAAACCCTTAAGGTATGGGACCAACACCCCATAATTGTCCCTGTAGTAAGGATTTGAGTGGCCAAAGTTGATCTATAGACTATCTTAGATATTCCACTAGAACAATTTGTCTTAACAAATCTAATAAGATTACTAGAATCTTCACTATATAGGTTAATCTTTCCTTTAGATTTTAGATTCTTTAGTTAGTTGTTTCTTTGCTTAATTAAATGAAATAAATGAAATTTAAGAAATAGAAAATAGAACACAAAATTTTCCCTAGGAGACCTTTATGGGAGAAAACTCAGCTAGAAGGTGAGGCTACTCAGCTCTTTTTTCTATGTTCTTGAAAATGTGCAAGTACCAAGAAAAAGGTACTTTATATGAGTTATCTAAGACCTGTTGTCACGCAGATTGGCACGACAACGCTCAGACCGGGGGCTGTCACTCTGATCCCCGATCCCTCCGTTTAAGCCTGTCTCCTGCGGCTAAGGGGGGTAGACCCTGAGAGATGATGAAGACCAACTGTCGACCAGTTGGTTGGGAGACAGGAGACACGATTAAGATAAGCACTAAAATGATTTGATTAGTTAGCAGACCAGTGCCTTGAGAGATCATTATTAAGATGATTACTTGTTAAATGATAGAGAAACGTGAAACGTGAACGGCAATCATTTGTCATCAGCTAGATCACAGTGCTCTTAGAATGACCCAAATGATATCCAGCAACTGAAGATTCAAAAAAGATGAAAGCTTCAAACCACCACGAGTTATAAACCATTAACTAGATATCATATTCATATCTCGACTTGAAACTTCAGATCTCAGCGTGAAAGATATAACATGAAAACAACTGAATCTGGCAAAAAAATAATTTTCCCACAAAATTTTTTATGCCCTTTCAGACAAAGATTAAACTTAAAACAAAATTTAAAATTTAATCTAAAGCCCTAAAGGAAAATTTTATATTTTATATTTTTCATGATGAAGACAAATGCTTTCCAAAACGAAAGAAGAAAATATGCGATAATTTTTCGAGATAGAAAATAAGCAAAGGGCTGAAGAAACCCCCTCTTGAGTAAATCTTTTTGATGTCTTATGAGATTGCTGGCTTGAACAACTTGTGGGACCTTTGATACCCTTGGAGGTGACTATTCCCACCGAAGAAGTCCTCACACTCCAATAGAGCTGGCAACCTGTCCCTTGAAAACACAAAAATACTTGCAAACCAATTGTTAGTGCAAAAGAGACTTGGCATATAGAGACCAAGTTGAGCTTGTCATTCAACCGAGAATGACAA
Source organism: Pinus taeda (assembly GCA_000404065.3). Classification (NCBI taxonomy): domain Eukaryota; kingdom Viridiplantae; phylum Streptophyta; class Pinopsida; order Pinales; family Pinaceae; genus Pinus; species Pinus taeda. Next base: position 57,783 of record APFE030165679.1, read on the forward strand.
GCTACCACAAGAGTACAAAATATACCAAGCCCAAAGGAGATTGAGATAGCTGCAAATCTCTCCTCCCTAGACAATAGTGCCTTCAGGCAAATGCACAAAGAAAAACAACTAGATAGCAAATGAAAATCAATTGAATATCAAACGACACAGGTATACCTCATGTACCAAAGCATGCACCACAAGAGAAGCTAGTAACCCTAAAGACTTTTATTTATTTATGTGAAAGCTGAGTACAAAATCCGGCAGAGTCTCCATCAGCCCAATAGCTCGTTCTATCCCCCTTACAATAAGAGCCCAAGGCTCATATAAATAGGAAAATGGGAGATGATCCCAAGGAAAAATCCAATGACAAGTGGCACAATGGTGAAGATCCCAATGAAAAAATGAAATGACAATTGGCTGATATGACTATCCATGTGTGAAGATAACTGTTGTTGCTTACTGCCTCTAAACTGCTGGTAACAAATTCGTATTGGCTGCCTCTAAACTGATTGACATTGCCCATGCAAAACTGATGATTTACTTGTGTTAAAATGCTGTCCACGTATACACTGTTGTTCAGCGCATGTCAAAGTGCTGTATGACCCACGTAAACTGCTGGGATGACCTTCAACTGCTGTTGATTTCCCACGTATTTATGCTGGCCACGTAACTTTGTATTACCTTTGTTAACTTGCTGTCCCACGTGAAATATGCTGCCACTGCCCACGTTAATATTGCTGTGTAATATACGTACGGGCTGCCACGTTAACTTGAGTACGGACTTTGCTGTTTTAGTTGCTGAGTTAACCAACGTAACTGCTGTAGGATGCCTTTGACTGGGCCTACGTTGAATGCTGCCTACGTTAACGCTGGAATAACTTGCCACGTGTATTTTAATTGATTGGGTTGAGCTGCGTATATTCCGCCTTTAAACATGCTGCCCACGTGGATTATTTGGTTGCCAACGTAAACTTTGATTTGGCCAGCGTACGGATTTTTTTTGGTTGGCTGAGTGATGTGCTGAGGTGGGGTCCCTTCCCCATTCATTTAACTTTTAATATATTTTAATTTCTTCACATTTAATCAAAGTGAATCTTCAGCCATACGATGAACCTCAACGTGGTGCCTTTGACTTTGACTTTTGACTTGCTTTGACTTTGAGCTGAAACTTTATGTGGTGGGCCCCACATTGCTTGCCACATCACCCTTGATCCTCTGCTTGACTTCCATGTCAAAATTTGACTTATTTTGACTTTGGAAAAAATTTATAAATTTTTCCAATTATTCATTTTTTTGAATTTTTTCTTCATTTTTGCTGTTGTCACTTGAAAAATCGGCCTTTGAGGGACTCTAAGTCATTTTTTGACCCCCAAAGTAGGCTCTAGGAGAATGCTGGGCCTTTGAGGATGAATTTCGAGTGGTCATACGCCCCAGAGGTTTTCTAAGGCCACTTATTTATGCCTTTACATAAAAAATAATTAAAAAATCCCGTTTTGCGGGAAATTTTTAACTATTAAAAAATCCTACTTAGACCTAGCCAAATTTCACGAAACTTTTTGTGTGATCTAGTATGGTAATATACATCGACCCTAGACACTAAGATGTGTCAGGGGATCAATCTTCAAACCGTCACCTCGGCTTTGGGGTAAAAATGAGTGAAAAAATCCAGAGAATTATCCGCCTCTGAAAAAGAAGGGATAATTAACCGGATAAAAAAAACACTCCAAGGTGTACTCGTTTGCTGATCGAGTCCCACATCCTAGGCCTGTTACAAATTCAAGAAAATCATCATACTAGCATCACTTATTACAATTCCCCGCAGGGTGTGGAATCTGGGTACAAAGAAGAAAGATGATGAGAAGATAGAAGGAGAGTTAAAAAACTCTGTTGACTGATGACATCTGATGGTACAAGTGTCCTCTGGATCATCCTTGGGCATGGAGTCTTCACATAATCATCAGGTGCTACTCCAGTAGTCAATAAGGAGGAAGGGATTAAGAGGGAGCTTATAGTTCCATACAATCTCGGGCAGAATGGAGTGGCTGAATGAAAGAATAGAGCTATAAAAGAAAGTGTCAAGGCTATGCTCCATGATCAATGTCTACTAAAGTTTTTGTGGGGAGAAGCAACGAAGACTGCAGTATACATCCAAAATAGAAGTCTTCACAAGTCACTTGACAATATAAGTCCATAAGAAGTCTTCACTAGGAAGAAACCAAATATCAATCATCTACGGATATTTGAGTGTCCTGTATATATTCACATTCCCAAGGACAAAAGAAAGATGCTAGATTCCGCAAGCAAGGAAGGAATATTTGTTGGATATAGCAACTCTTCCAAGGGGTAAAGGATCTACATAAAGGAAGTACATCAAATAGAAGTAAGCAGAGATGTAATTTTTGATGAGAGCATTGCCTTCAAGATATCCAAAGATCTCCCATCCGATTTTGATGAGGAGGATCTTCCTATGTTTGAGGAAGAAGTTACTAAGGAAGAAGAAGTCTCTCGTCATGAAGATGAAGGTCCCTGAAAGAAGAAAGAGACCTAATTGGTTAATTTCTCCACTTCAAGAAGCAGAAGGTCACACCGCAAGAGGAAGATTCAGGGAGAGCAAGAAACCGAAAGGATACTCAGGATATGCAGCATACATGTCGAAGCTCATTGAAGATGAACCTTCCACTTTCGAAGAAGCATCCAAACACCAAGAATGGAAGAATGCAATGAATGAGGAATACCAATCTATTATGAAGAATGGAGATTGGGAAATTGTCCCAAAACCATAAAACAAATCAGTGGTAACCTCTAAGTGGTTGTATAAGATCAAGCATGCTGCAGATGGAAGCATAGATAAATTCAAGGCTAGATTCGTGGCTCGAGGCTTCTCTCAGGAAGAAGGCATTGACTATGAAGAGACCTTTGCTCCCACAGCAAGGTATACCACGATCCGATCTTTGATATCTCTAGCAACATCAATGGGATGGAAGGTACATCAAATGGATATCAAAACAACATTCTTGAATGGTACCATACATGAAGAAGTCTATATAGAACAACCATTGGGATTCAAAGTAGAGAATAGAGGAACTCATGTTTGCAGATTGAAGAAGGCACTTTATGGCCTCAAGCAAGCTCGTAGGGCATGGTATGCTAGAACGGATGCATACTCGCAAAGGTTGGGTTTTAGGAAAAGCACGGCATATCCTAATCTCTACTTCAAAGTAGAGAATGATGAACTTGTCATCATTCTTCTATATGTAGATGATCTTCTAATAACTGGTGTTGAAGAAAGAAATCAAGAATGTAAGAAATTGTTGGCAACTGAATTCGATATGAAGGATCTAGGACTTATGCATTATTATCTGGGGGACTGGAAGTCTGGCAGGAACCAGATGAAATCTACTTGGGACAAGGAAAGTATGTGATCGAGCTATTTAAAAGGTTTGATATGATGGAATGCAAACCCATGACAACTTCGATGATCACAAACTTGAAAATGTTAAGGAATTTTGAATCTAGTCCTGTGGATCCTACTAAGTACAGACAACTGATTGGCTCGCTGATGAATCTGGTGAACACTCGGCCAAACATATGTTTTGCAGTGAATGTTCTTAGTCAATTTCAAATAGGGCCTAGACATGATCATTGGATAGCTGCCAAGCATATACTGAGATATTTGCAAGTAATTGTCCACTATTGCCTGAAGTACGAAGAAGGAAAAGATGTTCATCTAGAAGGATTTACTGACTCTGATTGGGGAGGCAACGAGAAGGATGGAAGAAGCACTACAGGAGGATGTTTTAGCCTGGGATCCTCCATGGTCTCTTGGATGAGCAGAAAGCAAGAGACAATGACTTTGAGTAGTGCTGAGGCCAAGTACATTTTAGCCTGTGAAGTAAGCAAGGGAGCGGTCTGGTTAAGAAAGATGTTATTTGATCTGTTTGCAGGACTGTTGGACCCTACCTTAATACATTGTGATAATACCAGTTGTATAAGACTATATGAGGATCCCGTATTTCATAGAAAAATGAAGCACATAAACAACAAGTACCACTACATTCGAAAGCTAGTACAAGATGGTGTGTTGAAGCTGGAGTATATCCCCACCGATGATCAAACTGCTGATATTTTGACAAATTATCTTCCCAATAAGAAGCTTGTGTATTTTAGAAACAAGCTTGGATTGGTTGACATATCTTCCCTAGTTGAGAGGGAGAGATAGACACATCATTCTTGTCTTCATTTTGGAAGAAAGAATGGAGGATTGAGTAATCATCTGGCATCCGATACTCTTTGAAGATGTGGTAGGGCATCCAAGATAAGAGTAGGCATGAGGACCGATATTCTTTGAGGGCTGGGGACCCAAGATAAGAATAGTCCTAGAAGGTCATACTCGGTGAACCCCCGGGTGGGTATGTACCCTGAGAGACAATGATGAAGGTGTCTATAATCATTGGTCTTGCCAACATTGTGCTCTGATCTATTGAGAGATAGAGATCTTAGTCAAGGCCTTGCTATGTGACAATGTTGGTTATAATGATGTTATACAGATGGATTACTAGTCCGACTCTTCTGATGAGATCTCTTTAGTATTGATTATAGCCATGTACCATTTATGAATACCTCCCTAGTTAAGAGGGAGTGTTGAAGAAAGTATAACTAGGTCCGGTGTTCATAAATATGAAATGTAATTTTGATTCTTGTATTTTGTAAAAGAAAGAAAAATGATTATTATTATTTTTATTATTGAGCTTGGGTTTCTTGCCCAAGAATTTTTTTAATAGGTCAAGCACTAATTGAAAGTACTTCTAGGATTGTCCTAGGTCAAGAAGTCAAGTAGGGACATTGTCATAATATGAAGATCCCATCGAGCATCTTGTAAATTATAGAAAGTATTATTTTTGTATTTTACCGAGCCCTTCGAGACCAAGTCGGCCTGCTAGCTCAGCCTAGAAGCTGGAACTCGTACCCTAGGAAGCCTATATATAGGAGGCAGTTCGAACTCATTTGGACACAATCAATTTTCTCTCTGTAAAGTGAAGGAAGAAGTAGAAAGGATAGCGAAGAAGGTAGAAGAAGAAGAAGTGTTTTGGGTCTCTCTCCCTTTCTTTCTCTCCACATGTGCGAAGGAGGCTGAAATTTTGCAGCTTTTCGCTAGGGTTTCTGCAGACAAGCTAGGGTTTTCTTGTGAGGGTTTGATCTGATGAGAAAGGGCTAAAAGAATGGCCAACAAAGTCCTCTTCTAGATCCAGAAGTCAAATTAGGTCGGCGAGGTAGCTAGAGGCAAAGAAGAAGCAGTTCTTGTCGACACGTGCGAAGTAGCAGCTGCTGCCGGGGGGCCAAAGTTGTAGATCTGCAGTTAGGGCCGAAAATCTGTGAAGTGTTGTCTGAAGAGATTTTATTGGGTTTGGAAAGTAGTAAAGCAAACACATTATTGAGAAGCTGATCTTAGTCTTGGAAGGGCTTCAGTGTTGGTCATAGGTCTTGGTATTTGCCAATAAAGAATCTATAAGAAGTGATTGAAGGGTTTTCCTCTCAAGAGGAGAGGTTTTGCCCTGGCTTGGAGCCTACATCCTGTCTACTTGTATTTTGTTGATCTTCTTGTTTTGGTAGTTGTTTGATGGTTGAAGAACACACGATAATAATAAGAAGAAGTTAATCCTAATAAGTAAAAGACATCAGAAGCAGTTTTCATAGTTATAAGAATCATTAATGTTATCTTGCCCTAGATTCTTCAACATCATGCACCTCTCACCATCCGACATTCCTTTTGAATGTAGGTGGGCTACTACTCAATAGGTACTTTAACCATTTTGCAATCGAGTGCGTTTACTTAATGTTTTGGGCATTTTTAAAATGGATAAAGGGTTGATACTGATGATTGATCGATCTTGATTATAAACTTGTTCTCTCACCTTACTAGGGGGGTTAGGCTTTAGCCCTAGTCTAGTGGGACCTCCTCTAAGGCCTTTGGGTTTTAGGAAGGGCACCACGTGGGAAACTTGGATTGAAGTAGCGTGTCCATTACCATTCCATACTTATGTCAAATCAATAATACATACAAGTGCTAGCAATTACAAAATACAAAGAAATAGGTGGCTAAAAATTAAATCTGCTATAGAGATAATGTGGGGTAGTTGAAACTTTATATAAATGCATAAAGATGAATTTCATCTACATACCATAGCTTTATCACAAGTCTAATACAATCCTCTATCTATCCAAAACCCAAGTTATGGAAAACAGTGAAAATCCCTAGCTCACACTAAGGAGCCCCAACAAGCTGACATCACACAAGCATATCCTCCAAGGGAAGATGTCTCGTCTTCTCTTTTTAACATGTAAAACTTAGATTATCATCTCAAAACATTAATATCCAAGATGATGTCATCCACAAGAAAAAACAAAAAAAAGAATATTATAAAATGCAAAAGATGGCCATGACATTATAATAACACTTGGGAAAAAGCCAAACATGAGCTCTACCCCTTCGTTATGGCCATCACCTTGGTTCCTAGGGCCCCATGACTGCACCCACATCATTAAGGAACCCATGTAGTGGGCAATGAACTACCCCACCTCACGGGGGTAATAACTGCTTATATCATACACAACATGCTCTCATCTCTTGGAACCTTGCGCAGTAATACGAAGAAAAATCAAGAAAAGTCAAAAGGAAAGTAAAGAAGGGTGGAAAAACAAAGGTCGGGGTAACTCATGTATCCATGATTGCTTCCTCCTACATCTATATGCCTAAATATGTGGACATCCCTCGTCATTCCCATCCTTGAACCTGTGGCATTTGGCTTTGAGACCTCTGTGTCCCTATCCATCTCATAATTATTCACATGACCCCTATCACTTGAAGTATGTACCTTGGACCGATCTTTCCCCTTAGGGGCTGGGAACACCTAATAGGGCCGTTTATTAACGACTCCTACCTAGGGAGGTAACACTACTTCGAGCTCGTAGCCCCAAATTTGGGAAGGGAAACCCCAGATGAAGTCTCATTGTGCCCTTGATATACAAGCTTGTTTCACTTAGATGAACTAATGAATTATTGTATTTGAAGGTGAGGAGGCGCATTGGACATTATATGTAATTGGTAGGTGGTTTTATCATGGGCTAGGCAACTTGATTGGGGCCTAAGTCCACCAGAGGATCATATTGACACCTCAGGGAATGTGTTGAGAGCCATGGGACTTCGTCATGTGTTAGAGCATCATTTCATGCCATGGGTGCTCTTAATTCCTTTAGTAGTTTGTTCATTTTCTCACGTTGTTCGCGAAATGATGCACTTGGACTAATGTGCCCCGACTGGCTTAACATGATTATGGCAGTTGATCCAAGGCACAAAGGAGGTTTGTCTCACCCTTGAGACATGGGAGGGCATGCACCATCATTAGAGCCCTCATTTGGAGCATTGTACAAACTTTTCTTTCATCTAGAGACCCATGAGACCAACATTTGTGCCCCAACCCCACTTTGGGGCTCCACATGGTGACTTGCATGGAAAATTAGGGGCCATCCCTTAATTCATCTTTACTGGAGCCCTCTCTCTCATCATGGCACTTAGAGGACTCAACATGGCTCTCCAACAACCCTAAATGATCATGATGTCATCAACGCGGCTTGCATATGGATGGCTAATTCATAACTTGTGATAACTACTTGGTCAACTTGTGATGAAGACTTGTTTTTAACACATTATTTTATAATTTTGTTGGCTCATTAGGCTAATGTGATTTAGAGGGACTCATTTGTGAGAACTCATGCACTTGGATTCTTTTCTTGTAAAAGAACTTACACTTTTTCTTTGGAGACTATTGGAGATTCTTTGATGCATTTTGACATTTGGAGCTGAAATTTTCGATCTTCTTTGGAGTTATCTCATGATTTGTGGATGGATATATCAATAATCATACTGTCATCTTGTAGGTGCTTCTTGTGGAATATTATCTTGAAATTATGTGTAATGTATGGAATTGTAGCAACTAGGTTAATGCTATTGTGCCCTAACTGTTGAAAATCATCCTTGGAAAGCTTCTTGGTTGGCAATTACATATGTTATTGTGGGAAATTACATATGTTACTCATTGTATGGCAAATGATGAATGTTCCTAGTAGATGGATTTTTTTTTCTTCCATAAAACTCCATAAATCTTGAGCGGGTAAATGTTAAAGGTTGATTGTTAGGGCATCAATCTTTAGCCTCTTTAAGGATGATTTTGTCCAATTTTGAATCATCTAAGACACCATAGCGTTAGGCGGAATAATCCTTCTTGTGGACAATATGGATCTCCCTAGATCTCAAACAAAACCTAGTAACAAACTAGAAAATAATTGCTACCTTTCTTTAGCTTATGGTTGATTGAAACAAGTAATATGCAAATAATCACTTACCGATTTAACAAAGCGCCTATTGAAGTCCTTTTAATGCTTTCCACGACTGACTTCTCCTCGATGCTTTAGAGGCCTTTCCAGTGCTTTCTACAGCTTCTCCATGATGTTCCAAAAGAGATCGCATAGACAAAAACACACAAATCAAAGCATCTAGCATATACAATCAAAGGTAAATGAAGTTCTTAACTCAACATACATCATAAATTGAATCAATAACCAGTTATAAACCATGTGAGTGATCAAGGAATCTCACAATAATATCAGAATAGATATGATTAGAAAAGAACAATTGCTTTTTATTGAATTAAAAGGAGAACAAACCTACAACCTGATTGCCTTGATGTCACAAGCCTCTTCCCACGATCTCCAACCTTCTCCTTGGATGAAAAGCCTTTTAGCCCTATTTTTGTAGCATAAGCCTACCTTCAGTGGTCCTCCCCAACCCTCTGAACTGTGTTTGATTTATAGGCCAAGAGGAGGAGGTTTGGGATTCTCTTCCCAAGGGATGATATCCTTAAATGGTGGGATAGGGGATCCACAAAGAGAGGGAATTAGCTCCATGATGACAGGGATTAGGCTTGAGTAAGCATCAACTCGAAGGTGTTAGTTGGGAAAGATTCGACTAACAAAGCTTCCTTTTTATTTTTTACTTGTGTTGAGTCATGTGCGCAGGTCATAGTGTAAGACAGAGCACACTTTTGCACTGACTTTAATGGTCAAGTTTGTGTATGCACTGGAACTGGCTAGGGAACTGCGCAGGCAATCAAAAATAGGTTTTTGGGCATTGTAATCCATAAATTGCATTCTCTTTGGGATTGTTTAGGTTCTAGTCTTGTAGGGGGTGCTTTGGAACACTTTGATGGATAGCGAAAGATCTAGATTGATGGTCATTTGTGTAATGCGACAAAATGATGTGTAACAGATTGCCCCCTAAAGTGCAAAGTCAGAAAAGATGTTTGAGGACTGAAGCACTTTATCATGCCAAGGTTCGGGTTAGAGATTGTGGTAGGAGATCTGAAACAGTCAATCAAAATTTGCAATACAATATATAATCATCGCTGAGGTAGGCATTCCCATACTTAGAGCATAAATATCTCAAAGAACCAATACAAAAATACACCTAGAGATCCATGTCAACAAAAGACACCGTATGGATGCAACCATCAATGGATCTATGTTTACAATCATGAATATTTTAATAACTCCATGTAGCTTGGATAGATGAAACTAGATCCAGGGTCTTGATCTCCATCTCTCGATCTCTAGTATAAATCTAATCATGTGAGTGAATGTCTCGAAGTCGAACATAGCAGAAAAACTTGATTATCGATCAATGATGTGAACCGTTAATAAGTGCGAGAGAAAATATCAATAATGAAAATGGCTTTCAAGGTACTTCCAGTACAATCTATGAAGTGTGAAAAGATGTTCTAAAGTCTAATACTCATAGAATCATTCTATCGAAGGTCAATGATGAGAACTTGTTGTTGAAGATGAGAAACCTGCCATTGAGGCATGTAGGCTCCAAGGTACTGAAGAAGGTTTCTAGATCAATTTCCTAGATAGTGAGCTGAAGTCGATAGGAAGTGACCCGTCGTAGGAGGGCCTACGACACAAAACTCATGTCAAGTTTTGAAGAACAACATTTTGGAGTAGTCCAGGACTGACTCAGGGATGGCTGACGCGATTGAAGGCTATGAATTGCAAGGTAATGTTGACTGAGGTTGAACTTCTCTTGAACATATCAGCGACACGACATTTTGACTTGGCAACATTTGACTAAAAAATGGGACCAGAAACCAGTTTGAAGACTTTCAATGAGGTATGGTCCACTAAGAGACAAATGAATTTCCCAACCTGGACACAGAGGTGACGGAGTGTCATGTTCAAGAGTGATATACTGTCTTTTGTAATACAAAAACAAACATTCTTTCCCAATTTCTCCCCACCATTACTGGCAAGTACCTCTTTATTTTTGTGCAAGCTTGAGGAGGATAACATATGCTTGTCCTTTAAGCTCATACTTCGGATTAGTCCTTCGGATTAGTCCTTCGGAGTATTTTTAATGAACCCTAGGAAGGAGTGGTTCAGTCTCATCATGATTGATAAGTCCTACACTGTTTAAGTTTTACGAGTCCAGTGAAGGGGTAATTCGATGTTATTTTCATGTTTAAAGAGTTTGAAAAGACACAAAAAGAAAACTTGTTTAGTTCTTTCAACATAAAATTTTAATGAGCCTGGACAAAGTAAAGCTCGGTGTTTTTCATTTTTAGGGAGTCAGGGGAAAAACATAAGTAAACTAAACAGTGTCCTTTTCGTATATTTAGTCTCTCAAGCCTAAAAAAGGGTAAAATAATGCAAGAGAGAACGTATACCTTTTTCGTAAATAATCTAGTTCAGTTCCTAAAAGGGGTAAACTTACACTGAATAGACGACTGTTCATTTACTTTTATGAGTTTGAATAGTCAAGTACTCGGCAATCTTTTCATGTTTAGGGAGTTTGAAAAGGGCTTAAAGAGAACGCCAGGGTTTCGCTTTTTCATAAGTTTTAACGAGTTTGAAAAAGTGATAAAAATGTACTCATCGCCAAAATTATCATAATTGCTCAAAAAACATGGTAAAAACACAAATGGTAAAGAATCTTTGGTCTGCGAAAACAAAGATTTTGGGTTCAATCCCCAGTGGAGTCGCCAATTTGTTGGGCAGACTAATCCTTCTTATGGACAAGATGGATCTCCCTAGATCTCAAACAAAACCTAGTAACAAACAAGAAAAAAACTGCTACCTTTCCTTAGCTTATGACTGATTGAAACAAGTAATATGCGAAGAATCACTTACTGATTTAACGAAGTGCCTGTTCAAGTCCTTTTAGTGGCTTCCACAATTGGCTTCTCCTTGATGCTTTAGAGGCCTTTCTAGTGCTTTCCACAACTTCTCCATGATGTTCCAAAAGAGATCTGCATAGACAGAAACACACAAAGGATCAAAGCATCTAGCATATACAATCAAAGGTAAATGAAGTTCTTAACTCAACATGCATCATAAATTGAATCAAAAACCAATTATAAACCATGTGAGTGATCAAGGAATCTCACAAATAATATCAGAATAGACATGATTAGAAAGAACAATTTCTTTTTATTGAATTAAAAGGAGAACAAACTTACAACCTGATTGCCTTGATGTCACAAGTGCCTAAACATCATATAGACCTTTCTTAAGAGATCGCATCATCATTTGAGGGTCTTGACCTTAGGAATACATATTGCCATTGCATATCTCAAACCCTAGGTCTTGATCTTCGCACCCCATGGTCTTTCTTGGAGAGCATGTTAGCTTCTTTGAAGCATTGAGCCTTTATTGTGTCTCTCCTTGAAAGGGCTTTGTGAAATCACTTCATACCTAGTTATTGACATATCTATTTCAAGTGATTGGTTTCCCACTGGTGCTCCTCCCATCAATGAAATTCCATGAAGAGTAGGGGACATTGACTGAGGTAATAGTGGGTGTTTGTCCCATTGTTGTCACTAGGTCTAGTAGTTGTCCCATAGGTTTCCCTCCTAGGGCGCTGCTAGATTGTGGGGTAACATGGCATTCACCAAGCAACATTCAACATGTGGCCAGCATATAGAATGTCAAATAGCTATATGAATATCTCCAATGCCCTAAGAAAGAGTGCCATGCAAGTACCCAACTGGGGTCAATCAATCATTAAGTCATCTCCAATGTGCAAATCCATCACTGACCATTCAAAGGATAATCATACACCATGTACCTCAAATCTCATGAATCAGACTCAAATGTGGTGTAAAGATTTTCAGAGTAACCTCAAAAGCTAACTCCCCATTGACTTGTGGCATGCTCTAAATCACCTCCTCTTAAAGTAGCTGATCCAGTTCAAGAAGAGAGAGGGTGAGTGATGAAATCATGTTAGCTCATCTTTGCATGCCTAAAGTATAGTGCATGCCTTACCCCTTTAGGTGTTGTCGTATTAGAAATATTAAGTAAATGCATGCTAACCAAAGCCTCCTTAGTGTTCCCTGGTGGTTTTCACTCTGCTCTTGAAGAGTTTCTACTCTAAACTGCTTGCTCCCTTTAGCTTGCTTGTGTCACCAGATCTCTACATTTTTGATTTTCAAATGGACAATTTGGAATATTATGGTATGCAAATTGTATCCTCTATTTGGGAAGAGATATTTAGAATTCATTTTATTCTGCATCAGTAACTCATTTTTTTTCCCACACTTCAGAATATTCATGCCACCTTATGTTATTTACACTGCTTGTTTCTTATGTTCTTATATCTGTATTAGTGTATAGTGAAAGAAGCTCTAAGTAAGAATCCATGTATTAGAATTTAGGACCCTTTTGGTTATTATTCTAATCATTGCTACCTACACATGCATTGTTAACCAATTGGTGCATTCAATTTGCAGATATATTTTCTAGTGCGAGCGTTTTCATATATTAAGGCATCCTCAGAATTGAAATAGATTTTAGCATTATTGTAAAGTTGCAGGCACACAGCTTGCCTTTAAATTTTTTGCAGAGCACTATGTTTTAAGATGTTCTTTGGTTACGACTCACAGGGCTGACACATCTTATGACAATGTGTGTGATACAGGCACACCTATTATCACCTTGCTTCCTGGGAGCAGACTGCAAGAGGTTGATCGCATGCTGCCTATTTTTAGCTGCACTCTGGAGCTACTAAAAGACACTTTTCATGACTTAAGTGCAGTTATTCCAGTTGCACCCAACCAGAAGGTTGTGAATTGTGTCAGAAACATCGTTGGAAGATGGAGTAATCCTGTTGTGTTGATACCTGGGGAATCTCTTGAAGCAACTTACAGTGCATTTGATGTAAGTACACTAGAATCCTAGATTGCCATTTTGGTTGTTTCTTGTATTAGACAAGGAGAATTGTTTGCCTGCTACAGGTATATAGCCAATCTATGAATCTGTCCATTAATCTATTTGGTTAATTCTATAAATTTATCCCACAAACGAAATCGTATCCTATTGCAAAATGAGAGAGTTTGATAAAGATATTTATAGCATTTTCAAACATTTACATTGTTGCAAGTTTTGCCCTTTCTGTCGCCTTTCCTCGTGCTTTAAAACCAAAAGATGTCTTTTGAGCAATGCATCTGTCACATATCGGGCATTGATGCTACTTTGGGAGCTTCCTCTAGGACGAGGGTGCTTATGTGGGAATTACTAGTGTTGAAAATATCGGTATCGGCAAAATATCGGCGAAGGTCCAGAAAATATCTTATTGGCAATATTGGCAAAATATCGGCAAATATCAGCAAGCATAAAAATTGCATAATATATTCATTTTTTCCAGATTTTTAAACATATAAAGCAATAACAACATGAAATAAACACATTGTCACATAAATATGAAGAAAATATTGATATATATGATATCAAATAGAAATGATACATCAAAGGCGATACCAAATCCTGCTGATCCCTGATAATTGTCCATTCAAGGACTCAAATGTGGAGAACCAATACAAAATAACATCACATATATAAAAGTATCTCATCATCATGAGTTATATGTAGCATAACAAATAAAACTAGCAGCTATATATCTACTGCCCTCTCCCCCTTTTACGGGAAAACATGATGGGCTGTTTGCCAGGCCTGCCCCTAGTAGTAGAAGGCCCTGACCCTACCTCTGCACCTAATGTCAAATAATGAGTGCTAGGTATGGAGCTCTGCTCTCATATATCTATATCAGATGGTGTTGATGCTGATGCTCCCGTAGTGTCCTCCTCCTCCTGCTCCTCCTGCTCCTCCTCTAAGTGTTGCTTCTCCTCTGACTCCGAGTCCTCCTCTTGTTGCCCCTGCTCTAATGGATCATCTGCCACTGGCTCTAACCATGAAGGTGACTCCTCCAATATGGGCTCCTCAGACTCCACCCTCCACGGAGACAATACATCAATATTGTCTAAGGAAATGGCATCTGGATCAATTGGTGATTCTATTTGCCTCACTCGAAGTCTGATGTTGTAATGCACATACACCAAATCGTTGAGGCGTGCGAACTCCAACCTGTAAGAGTGGCAAAAAAAGTAATGAGTCTTGAATCTTGACTCTTGACACTTGAAGGTCATAAATTAAAAATTAAAAATTACAATAAGTGTAATTGCTCAACTGAAGTCTTGAGTTCAAAGTTATACCTGTTGCGCTTTTTGGCGTGTATTTTCT
>APFE030165690.1:0-32138 GCA_000404065.3 Pinus taeda
CACATGTTGTCTATCCCCCCTATGGTTCTCAACAACCTATGTCGGGTCAATATCATACTTTTCTTGGTCATAACCCAACTCTGTGGGGACAAAATCAACCTTTGTATGGTCAAAATTCCTCCCAGTGGGGGCAGTATCAAAATCCCTATGGTCAAAATCTGCCACTATGGGGGAAAAATCAATACCAACAAGGTTAGAATCCTTAGTTTGGACCTTATCAAAGGCCTTTCATGCCTTTAAATCCTCAATTTCAATTCTTAGTGACTCTGGAGCTACCAGATGTATCGAGGCTCACAAACGAACTAATACTTCATTCACCGTATTGGCCTCTGATTCCTACCAAAATTCCTGGCGACTATCCAAAATTTGAAGGGAAGTCTGGAGAAGACCCCCGAGCTCATGTCATGACTTACCATTTAATGTGTTCATCTAACTCTTGGGTCGACGACTCCATTTGATTGTGTCTTTTCCAGTGAACCATAGTGGGTGCTACCACGAACCGGTACATTGAGTTAGCTCAAGGTGCCTTTCAAGATTTCAAGAATTTGGCTATGGCTTTTCTTACTCGTTTCCAGCTACCAGTTCGGTATGAAACTGGTACCCATCTTCTAACGTATTTGAAACATAATACTACTATCCACATCTCCAATCACATCCATGAATGGAGATGTGGAGGTAACCTTATTAAGTTTGAAATCCCTGATGAGCTTTTACCTGAAAGGTTTACTAATTCATTCACTAATCAAATTGCCAAAGACATAGCCATGGGTGGCTGCGTGACCGAAGAACAAGCCATTGCCCATGCTTAGTATCTAGATTTTGTATATTCACAACCCAGCACACTTTATGATCTCTTACCTGATGCTCTATGACCTTCAACTAATACGACATATTATAAACCTACGAAGACACCACTTGTTAATGGTATTATTGGGTCAATAGCTCAAACTTCTAGTAATTATTCTTCTACTTCTACAAAGAATAAATCTGCTCTGGCTACTATGCCTTCTCCTCCTTCGAATAATCCCAAAATTCCTAGTAAAACTTCTTAGGTGAATGTTGTCTAATATACCATAGCAAACAAAACCTAAAAAAAAAGGGTAAAGGTAAGCCTAAATCTGATACCCCAAAACAAGATCCTCTTAAACCATCTGCTAATGATGCATCCAAACACAAGCTGAAATATTCTTGTCTTATATGTGATGAAGATCATTATACCAAGGAATTTCTCCATTCTGTTGAGGTTAGTCGTTTGTTAAAAGGAAACCCAGGGACACCGACTATGTTGAAAGAACCCTTTCCATCACAGCAGACTTCATTGGTAGATCAACCTCAATCCTCTACATCATCAGGTTATCAAGTTTTTATGAGTGGAACGACAACTGTCTTTGTTGCTACTTGATTAAAATATTATCAGACTCCTACCAAACCGGTTGTGAAAAATGATGCCACTAATACGCCTTCTACCTCCACTCCACCTAGTTCTAGTCCTCTTCATATTGAACGAACTAGTAATGATTCCATTATCCGACCACCACCCAAAGGTTTTCTTCGGAATTCATCATATAATCTAAATGTGTGAGTTGCTTAGAATTATAATATTATGGAAGATTTAGCTTAAGCACCTTCAATGATGTCATTTGTGGAAGTCCTCCAGACTTGTTGATCATGAAGAAAATAATTACTATCCACCATAGGAGGGATTTATCCTGCATACTCAAATCTGATTAATTTTGACTTCGACAACCACGTTCCTCATCTCCCTCATCAACTTGCCTTCTTGATACAATTTATTATCAAGGGAAAGACTATTCATAGGATTATTATTGATGAAGGTGCTTCTACTTGCATCATGTCCCCTTCATGTTGGAAAGTTATTAGCTCTCCACCTCTCAACCAGTCCCCTAATACCTTGGAAGCCTTCGATGGTAGAGGTTCACGCCCATATGGTATTTTCAATGACTTGTCGATATCACTGGAAGGAAAAACCATTAACCTGGAAGTAGAAGTTGTCGATACCAATTTGAATTGCAATCTTCTCCTTGGTCATAGTTAGACCCATGCAATGTTTTTCATGGTTTCCACCTTATTCCATGTGCTCCATTTTCCTATCAAGGGGAAATAGCCACTGTAGATCATCTCACTTTTTTCTCTTCCAACTCCTCAAATGTTAATGTGCCATATGTTGGGAATACTGATATTCCTTATGAGAGTGTTGGGGTGGGTCTTTTCAAAGACTCTTCCCTTATGGGAAATTTTTCCCTTCCACCTCTGAATGTTGCTTCAATTAACATGATCTCAACTTGTCATGATCCTTGGTTCATTCCCCATCCTGATCAGATTAACAATTTTGGCAGTGTTATGGAACTTATCCCCATATAGCAAGCATATCAAGCTGTTGTTTCAGCTTCTATGGAAACTTCTAAAATTCATGATCATTTCAGTATGAGTCTAGACACATATTTGTAATCTCCCTGGCTCAGTTCTTTGGATTCTCTGGATCCTTTGAATGGGACATTTATGACTGACAAGAGTATCACAGAGGTAATGTCTCTCAAGGAAACTCCATGGAATGATACCCATCATCGTTCTTCATTTCTCCCAAGACATAGTGATATTTATTCTTGCTGAGGCACCCTTATTTGCAATGTACTAACTCATCCACTTCAGACATCTATTTTGGTTCATGAAGTCTTTTTTGAAGGAAACATGGGGAACATTTCAGCTACAATGCCCATCAACATCTTTGTCAAACCAGGGATTGTCAAAAATATTCATATCGGGGTTTCTTGTTCTCCAGATGAGATCAACATTTATACCACCCTCTTCAAAGAATTCAGTGATGTCTTTGCTTGGTCATACGAAGAGATGACTGGCATAGATTTGAGGATAGTAGTGCATGAGATTCCAACTTATTCGAATGTGAAGCTTGTTCGTTAGCGCCTTCATCTTGTCCACCTTAGAAAGGTAACTGCCATAAAGGGAGAAGTTGAAAAACCTCTTAAAGTTTGTTTCATTTATCCTATTCCATTGATATATTCGGTCTCGAATATTGTTCCTATGACTAAGAAACAAGGAACTATCTATGTTTGTGTTGACTATCGTGATCGCAATCGGGCATGTCCTAAAGATAATTATATGACTCCCTTTATAGATCAAATCATAAATGAATGTGTCACGAGTGATATTTTTTCCTTTATGGACGGTTTTTCTGGATACAACTAGATTAACATTCTTTGCACCGATCAACATAAAATTTCTTTTATTTATCCTTGGGGAACCTTTGCTTACAAAAAAGTCCCTTTTGGTCTAAATAATGATGGAACTACCTTCTAGCAAGAGATGTCTTATGCCTTCTATGATATTAATAATAGCATTCAATATTATCTTGATGACTTACTAGCACATTCTACTAAGCGTCATGACCATCGTGATCACCTTTGAGAGATCTTTCTTCACTGGCGACACTACAATATTCATTTGAATCCGCATACTTATATCTTTTTCATCGAATCTGGTCGTCTATCAATATTTTTCGTATCCAAGAAAGGCATCCCTATCAATCCCCTTAAGGTGGAGGCAATCATGAATTTCCCCCTCCATCTTCATTAGATCAGTTGCCGAGTTTACAAGGGAAATCAAATTTCCTTCATTGTTTTGTCCCGAATTACGTTGAACTTGGCAAGGGATTTACTCGCCTGTTAAAGAAATGGATCCCATTAATTTTTTATGACTTTGATAGAAAATAGTTCAATGAAATGAATAATTCCCTAATTAGTGCTCCTTTACTGCATCCCACAAATTATCACCATGATTATTTCTTGTATTTGGCCATTGTTGATAGTACTATTGCCATGGTAATTTTCACGATGATGATGATGGAGACAAACACCTGATTTATTACCTGAGTTGAAATTTGTTCGATGTTGAAACTCAATATGCCTATGTCAAGACACTAGCTTTATCAGCTTTTCACATTGTTCAAGTCTTTGGGCACTATATTCTCTTATGAAAAACCACAATGATTTCTGATTGCAACCCCATGACATACATTCTAACCTATCAGTTGCTGGGGTGAAAGTATTATAAATGGAGTTTTATCTTACAAGAATTCAATTTGTAATTTGTTAAAGATAAATCAAAGAAATCACTATTTTTTGTCAAATTAATTTGCAACCTTCCTTCTGCAACCACGTCTACTGCATCTGACAAGTTGATTCCTGAAGAAACTCTATTCCTCATCAATAATATCGATCCATGGTATGGATATATCATTACCTATCTCCAAACTCAAAAATTTTGACCAAAGTTATCCAACTATGAATGCCGACGCATCCGACATTAGTCCCAACCTTACTGAATTCTTGGGGATACTTTGTACTATGTTGGAGTTGATTCCATCCTTCATCGATGTTTAATGCTTGAATAATTTAAGAGAGTCTTAAATGACTATCACTCTAGGGCCTATGGTGGTCACATGTTAGGATATGGCACGACTCAAAAAATTCTTCGCACCAATTATTTCTGGCCTTCGATCTTCAAATATTTCATTTTAGCAGTCCAAAATTGTCATGCCTGCTAGATTTATAAATGCAAACAACACACCTCACCCACACCCTTTCACCCAGTGATTACCGTCATACACTTTTGCCAAATTGGGTATTGATTTCATGACCTATAACCCTTGGTCAACTGAGGGGCATCGTTATATCATCATTGTTGTTGATTATTTCACTAAATGGGCCGAGGTGATGCCCAGATATGATTCTGATGGTAAAACTGCGTATCAATTTCTTTTGAATCACTTCATAGTTTGATTTGGTGTCCCTCAAGCCATCGTCACTAACCATGGCTCTCATTTTCAGAATTACATGATGACAAAGTTTACTGCTCAATTGGGTCTGTGTCATGATAGCTCAACTCCTTACTATCCACAGGCCAACGGCCAAGTTGAAGTAGTCAACAAAGTCTTGGTTATAAAGCTTCAACGTACTATTGGGATGCATAAATGAAATTGGAACCTTATGTTATTTTCAGCTCTATGGGCATACTGAGCCGCAACTAAGACAACAACTAGATACACACCCTTTCAGTTGGTGTATGGTCTAGAGGACACCCTTCCGATTCAATTCGAGATTCCTTCATTGAAACTAGTTGTCGAATTACTCCCTAGCACTTCATCGAAGAAGTAACGATTACTTTACCTTGAAATTCTTGATGAAACTTGCCATATTGTTGTGTTAGTAATTAAAGATTAAAAGAAAAAAGTTAAAGCACAATACGATAAAACTATTACTCCTCGAGTTTTTGTTGAAGGTGACTTGGTCTTGTTATATGATCAAGCCAATGATAAATTGGGAGTTGGGAAATTCGAACCAGTGTGGCATGGATCTTCCAATGTCAAATGAGTATTGCAGAAAGGTGCCTATGAGCTAGTTGACTATGAAGGAAATCAATTGGCTAAGCCCCAAAATGGTCTTTAGCTCAAGAAGTATTATGCATGATTTCCTGTAAATACTTTGTAAATTAGTGTGTTATTCATTAGTGTGCAATTTGGTTTTGGTGTGTTTGTTTTCTTTTGAAAACGTGTTTTCCTCAACTTACCATGTGTTCTACCTAGTTTGCAGATGTCTTTGAACCTTTATGATGGTTTTTCAGATGGAGCTTATCATAGTACACCGAATTTATCTTTTGTCGCATGGGCAATCTATGACCCTAATGGTGAGTTAGTGGATTTACAAGGCATATTTTTAGGTCGTACTACTAATAACATTGTCGAATATAGTGCGATTATCAAGCTTTTGTCAGAAGCCATTGCTCTTGGCATTCAAGAGCTAGTCGTTAATCTTGATTCACAGCTCATTGTACTACAAATTAACATACAATATTCAGTTAGAAAATCTCAAATAGGGAGCATCCTCTATCTAGTGTGCCACTCACCTGCCTATTGGAAAACCCCTGGAGGTCTCTCTAGTCTAAGATTTGCAAAAATCACAAGTATCAAATCCCAGTACACATAAAAAAAATTAAAGACTTCAAAAACTGGTCTTTACCTACATCAGCCCATTGTGCACCTGGTGGGAGTGGAAGATTGAGATCTCCTCGGAAATGCGTACCAGTGTATTCCCAATCATCTATCATGATCAGCTATTTTCAAAACTATCCAAAAAAGTTTGGGAGAAAGGACGTTTGCTAACCACCTCCCTGTCCAGGTATTATCTCACCCCACCTCATCAGCCATGGATCTCTGGGCACTGGTGCATCCACTTTTATCCGCTGATATCAAAAAAATGGTACACATTCCAAGACGAATGTCACCATGATGGATCCATAGCCAAACTAATTCAGCTTTCCTAACTTGCATTTCATAAGTTGGCTCTTCATATTGACCAACAAATCCTCACACCAGTTGGACCATGGGATTTAGACAATCAATGGTGTACTCGAAATGAGACTTTGTAGCTTCATGCAACACCTGAGCCCCAATTATTCAAGCCATAGTATGAAGGATTGTTTGTAGTGGGATACTAGTGATGGCCTTTATATCTATCATCCCACTCTAATTTTTTTGAGTACCTAAACAATGTCTCATAATCAACATACCTGTGCCCCCCCTACTACGAGAACTAGAAAACTAAATTCATTGTTGTTAGAGATCCATTTGGGCACATCACTCCCATCTTATAGATCAGTGCTTTAGAGCCCATCAAACCCTAATCCAGTTGTTACATGCCCTAAAGAAGTCAACCATCAGAATGCCTAGCTTCCCAAGAAGTTCTATGACTGAAATCATCCAAAAATTGTCTCTAAGAGGATCAACGCAAGTAGATACACTACCAGGGTGCACTGCAGTGTAGCTCAATACACTACCATGGTGCACTGTAGTGCAACCGAGTACACTAGCAGGGTGCACTGGGCGAATTTGAGAGAAATCTGCATTGGGGTTTGGAATATTCTTATCCATAGGGTGCCTCTAGAAGTTTTCTAAGGCTATCCACTCCTTTGGGCTTGAAATTGGATGAGGGGGGGAGTTAAGGAACATCAATCCCTTTATCCCTTCCTCCATGGAACTAAATCCTAATATTGGGAGGGCATTTGTTATGACCATTTATGGCATAACTTCCTTCATTCACCTATAAAAAGACCACTCATCTAAGTGATGAGGGGCTAGAAATCATTGAATTATAGGGAGATGTTGTTAGTATGAGACTTGATTTGGTTTCATGTATTGTAATGATGTCAAAATGTCTTGCTTGTTATGAGGAGAGGATGGGATTGAACTGGAGGAGTGATACTAAATCAAGCAAATTGGGTTGTAACTCATCGTTTTACTAATAAAGTGTTCAAAGCTTTTTCCATATGTTTGTATTGTTCATTGACGCTTTCATATGTGTATTATGAACTTGATTCCATTCTACGTTTAATCAATAGATCATTATCATATGCTTTGATCGGTTTTTGTCTTCTGTCTGTGTGAAGGTACTTTTCAAGTGAATTAAGTATGGAAAGGAGTGATATAATTAGTCAAGGGAGATAAGGAGTAAACGAAAGCTACAGGTAGGCTTCTTTACTCTCTTATTTAATCTATTGGTTATAGAAAAGGTAGAGAATGCTTTTCACTGTTGTTCTAGACTTAGCTACTAGTCTAGGGGTTTAAGCGTTTATCTGTAGACACTAAAACTTCCCAAAATAGTTGTCCCTTTCTAGATATAATAATTATGAAATAAATGTATGCAAAATCTATTTCGAGTTCCTAGTCCCCAATCAAGAATAGTTGGCGATCCACATCCCATCAACTAATCAAATGCTCGAGTAACTCTACCTAGTTATGAATCCCAAGAATCTAAAATAATTTCAGTAACCCAGAATCTCAAAGATAGCAATGCAATTTAGGTCTTGGGCTGCTTGATGATCTTCAGCTTCATGTTCTCTTTCTTTCCATTCGATCGCCATTTTTGGTTGATTAACCTATAAAACATCCATCATACAACATTTCATGAGTTTCTATGTAAACAAATCTAGAACTGAATCATTAAATATGCAGGATTATCCAAAAATTCACAAATTTGTGCAAACACTTATCTCTATATATTTTTCCATGCTTCTAGCATACTTCCGCATTTGGCATTAGGGTGAATAGTGCAGGTTCGATGGGTAAAACCTACGATGGTTTCCCTCAACATGATTTTTGGCCAAGCCCTCCTTACAACCTAATCTATGGATGGAAATGCATAAGAATACAACCAAATTGAAGGGAAGGGATAGATCTCTTATCTCCAGCGAACGACTCGATGGATGGTGTCCAAGATTGATCATACTCTTCACCTAAACATCGAGGTAAAATAGGGTAAAAATTCTCTCTGATTTGAAAAATGGTAAATGGTGAAAATGATTTACTTTTTTGAGCTTTTATAAGTTTTTAAATGACATTTTTACAAAACTAGGGCATAGATCACTTCTATTTTAATATTTTTCATCGAAATTCGTAATGTACATTTCACTTGTGCAGCGACAGGTCATGGAACATGGTGACAGTGATTCATTATAACTAACTGAACAAGTTTTATTTTATCACATTTTTAGATTGGTAAAAAATAAACGAAAAAGAGACTCCCTGGAGTCATCTTTAGGCTCTTTTGTGACTCTTGAAACATGAAAATATTGTTGAGTACTTGTTGTTTGAAATCGTTAAAATAAATGTAATGACATCTACTTAGTACAAGTTTAATCCTTTTTTGGACTGAGATAGACTATTATCTGAAAAAGGAATACCTTAGTTGAACATGGCTAAGAGGTATTTTGGATATCATTTTCTACGTTTTCAAATTCAAGACACAATTTACAAAAAGGGACCTTTGGAGTTTTCTTTTTCACCTCTTTTTCAAACTATCTAAACATGAAAAAGATGCAAAGTTCCACCTTCATCAAACTCGTAAAACTTAAACGACGCAAGACTTGTCATCATGACGAGATCGAGTTTCTCTTTCCTAGGAATCATTAAACTTACTAGGATGGATTCATATGAAGGATGAAATTATATGGAATGCATATGCTATCTCCTTCAAGCTTGCAATAAAAAATAATGGGCTACTCAATAGAAATAGTGTGGGAAAAATGAAAGCGAACATCTATTGTATTTTGTGTAAAGGCAACATGTCGCTCTTGAACATGACAATTATTTTGCCTCTCATCTGATTATACTACTTCATCATCATGACCCCTGATCTGTTGATGAGTCAAATGTTGCCAAAATCTAGAGTTGTGTTGCCAGTATGTTCAAGAGAAGTCTTATCTACAATTTTTACCGCTTATACACTGTCTGACCTTTCTGCCACAGTCCTGAATCAAGCTTATCTACTCTACTATATCCTTTGTTTCATGTCGATGATGTGGGATACATTATGGCCCTCCTTCAACAGATCGCTTCCTATCGACTTCAACTCATTATCGAGGAAGATGATCTAGAAACTCCCTTCCAATACCTTGGAGCTTACATGGCTCAATGGAAATTTATTTTCATTCGATGATAGTTTTATATCATTGGCCTTTGGTCGAATGATTCTAATGGTGTTTGACTTCAGAATCATTATTCACACTCATGGATTATGCTGATTGTACGTTGAGAGCCATTTTTATTATTAGTGGTTTCTCTCGTGCATGTTAACGGTTTACATCATTGACCGGTAATCAATTGTTTTTCTATCATGTTCAACTTCAACACATCTATTTGCATGCTAGAATTTGTACATTGATCAGATCAGGATAGAGCTCAAGACTTTGGAATCCATCTGATAAAATCTAGGTTGCGTGGAGTTGTGAGTTATCTATGATTATACACATGATTATATAGATTGTTGCGACCATATTGTTGGTCCATATATATGATCCTTTCTATTCGAATGGATGCATCCATACCATAGATCCATACACCTGATCCCTTATATTTGGATAGTTGTACCCATGTCATGGATTCATGTATTATCATATGCCTATTCATGTATCATTAGGCATGTTTATATCAGAGATGTCAAATATGTATATGTATATGCCTGATTTGCAGGTCTCCTGGCAGTTTTTTGTTTAGTCCTTGCCTTGACTTATAAAGCATTTCACTCATCACTCTTTCTTCTGCCATAGGGGCCATCTGTTACATGGTATTTTGTCACACCTCCTATTTACTTCCTGTTCCACATCCTGAAGTTCCAAAACGTTGACAACTATGAAGTGTATTCATCATGAAACACATACTGAAATATCCTTGATGAATGAAGAAAAAATGCCCTGAGTCAATTCTCAAGAAGGTTGAATGAAACCCTAAATTTCAGGACCATCACTCTTTAATCCATTGCCTGCTCATGCTGATGGCATGTTGAAGTTCTTTGACCTAGATTTCTAGTGAAGGTTTTGATATGAAACCCCACATTGAACCTCTTCTTGTAGGTTTTCTCAAAATGGAGGAGAAGATTTATATGCTGGAAACTTTGAGAAACAACAAGCTGGATGTTGTTGGGTAGAGATATGGTCGATCTCTCCCATTTGGAGATCTTGATCCTACCTTTAAGGGCCTTCCCCTTGATATGTGGACCTACCTCCATCTTTTTTGGATCTCTAACTCCCTTTCCCTTCCTATAAATCAAATCCCTTCCATCCCCAAATGGTTGGTCATTGATTTCGTGCATTCTATTACTGAGATTGTGCCTAAATGTTTCCCATCTAACTTGGAGAAGGAGTGCTTGAAGAGTGTTGGCTTGGACTTGGACATCCACCAAAACAAGGTTTCCAACATATACACAATGGTTGTATGCTTCCATTTTTTATTCATTAATATATACATGTGATGTTCACTTTCCATAAATGTCCAAATATTTATGCATTTATCTTGATGCTCTATGTATGCTCTTGTATGTTGTATTATCTTTTGATCTCTTTTGCAAGTACTTGGATGTAAGGAAAAAACATGGAGAAAGCTTGGAATTTAAGGATTGAAGCTATCACCAAAGGATTGAGCAATTAACATCAGAACGAGGTAGGTTTCTCTCTCTCTCTCTCTCTCTTCATTTTTAAACAAAAGCTAGGATAATTTACATTAGTTTGTTCAGTTTTTTGCTAGACCCACTCATTGGGCTAGATATATCGCGTATGTCCATAGAAGGGATTTATCTTCACAACAACTGTGCATTGTGTAGTCTCAAAGGCCACGTATCAATCTTTGTCCTTGGTCTTGCGTAATTCCTAGTCAAACAAGGTAGTTGCTGGCTAAGGTAAGGGAAGATATGCCTAGAAAGAGTGTGGGAAATTGGAAGATCTAAGTGATGGTGCAAGTTAGAGTGCATATATATATATATATATATATCCAGTGAAAATCAAGTGTAGATGATCAACATGCAAAAGGAAAAACAAACATGAATGGAGAGTCACCGAAACAGTGACCACTAGTGGGTAAAAACATGAAAGTTGATGCGACACTTGTAAAATGAGAATGCTAGAATTAACCAACACTTGTACAAGCTAATATAAGTTAAGAATATAGCAACCGTGAAAATAAACAAGCAAAAAAACACTCACAGAAGTGAAATGAAAAAAGGAAATAGAAAAAAGTGGCAAAATATGACAAAAGAGAAACTCCCTCGAAAAAGCATTCCAAACTCCACTAAACGCTTCTTGATCTCCTTGGGAAGACTAGAGATCCAAGATCGAATGTGAAAATGAGCTCTAAGGGAATTATTATATAGATCTAGGTTGGTTAAGGTTTATGACACACATGCCTAAAATCAAGGAAAAAGTGACACTTGGCGGAAAGTCCAAAAATAGT
Organism: Pinus taeda; assembly: GCA_000404065.3. Taxonomy (NCBI): domain Eukaryota; kingdom Viridiplantae; phylum Streptophyta; class Pinopsida; order Pinales; family Pinaceae; genus Pinus; species Pinus taeda. The sequence continues at coordinate 11,813 of APFE030165690.1, forward strand.
AAGTGTTCCACTCTTCAAGAAACTAGTTAATGACTCCCTATTTTCTAGGGATTGCTTTTTACTTTTTTTCTTTCTTTTTTTACTTTTTCATGAGACTGGACATTCACACTGCTAAGAAGGATTATGCAGTTCCCAATGCTTGGGAAACTCCTTGGTTCAATGCATTGCGTAATTTCTTAGTTGAAGGGATGCTTTGCACTGATTTTGAGCTTAAGGCCATGTTGTCTCTTAGAATTGTGTAGTTTCTAATCTATGGTTGGACTGCCATTCTAGATTACACAATTCAGGTCGTCAAGGCTAGCTTTCCTTCCAGGATTGTGCAGTTTCTGTAGAGAAGCCAAACAATGTTGCAAGGTATGGGAAAATGCTTACTTGTGATTGAAATGGTTTAAGTCATGTTCAAAACGAGGAATCATGAGTACAAAATGAGAAGATAAGTCTTGATCAAAGCATGAATACTTGACGACAGTATAAGATAAGCTCCTATGGATAGAAGGGAGGCTCCAGAACCAAAGCATGGGCAAAATTTTGGAGGGTGGTTGTAGTAGCTACAACACTTGGCAACATACTAGTAGAACTTGAGCTCTCTGTATGGATGTTACTTCGTGAAAAACATGTGTAAACCTTGAGGAAGTATTGTTTAATTCATTGATCACCATAACTTCTTTACTTATCTTACGTTAAATATATAGTCCCTACCATCCTCTTCATCGACAACACGCTAACTAGTTAAGTCAATCTCATATGTTTTGATTGGGGATGGGGTATATAGATACAAAAGTGAAAAATTATTGTCAGAGTCTTGGTTTTCATCTCTAGTGTTGTTCCACTTCCAGTAGGCCTAGACAGTACCCTAACAAAGTCACTTTAGGGACACAAACATTGCTCAGCTATCAGTGAGCCTGGACAATACCCCGATGAATTTACTTTCTTCACCTCCCTACGCAGGAATCCTTTCTCTTATTTCGCATTTTATTATTTTTGGTATTTTTATTTATAGAAATGTGCATAGGCACTTATTAATTTAATGAGGTGGAAGAGGGATCCTGACTTATTGAGAGTAGAAGAGGTTGTCCCTTAAGAGATGGATTTTCACACATCTCTAAAATAGAGTTCACTTGTTATAGTTTCCTCCCCTCCTTATTCTACTCAACTCAATTGAAAAGATAAAACCAAACAATTATAAAACCGATTAGAGTATATTGTACTAGTTATAGATTAAGAGTCATGATTCCACTATGGTTTTCTATGAAAATGAATGTATTTTCCATCATGTTATCATTTACTAAAAGGTATAATATCCATGCAAAGAGAGGGAATAAATAGATAGCCAAGCGTTGATAGTAGCAAAACTTTCGTTCAAACTTTTCCATGATTTCTTCGGAAACCAAACATAGTCTCATGCAGAGCCTATCCTACATTGAAAAGAAAAGAAAATAGCAGGGAAGAAATAAAATCATAACAAAATAAATCATAACAAAGAAATAAAACAAACTACTCTTACTCCTAAACTAACTGATAACAGGCTAGGCTTATATTAAATGAAACTTCCAGTGCAACCACTGACACATAGGATGGCCTATAAAGGTGAGGGAATCTATATCAAGAAAGATATTCAGGAATAACTAAGGACAATAAAGATAAATTGATGCATTCCACAACATTTGGAGAGTGAAAATGCACGCAGAAAAATATGACAGAAAGGCACAAGAAAAACACTTTATAGATCCACGATGGTGTTTGTACACATCACAACAAGATGGCATGCAAAAGCATTCTTTTGAAGTTTTGAACTTGGAAACATAAATAAAGTTATACTTCTATTTTGTAAACGAGATTGTCAGATATGATTCCTCCAATGATTGAATGATAGGATCATGAAAAGCATATGGAGGGTATGAATATAGTGGAATAGATTCATTTTCAATTTGTGTGAAGGAGTGATGATGATCTGTGAAAGATAAAGTATTATTTTGATCATGCATGGGACTAGCCTCAAGATTGTGAGAACCAGATGTAACCATCAACGTGAGCTGAAGTGCCTCGACAACTTGCATTAGTTCCAAGACATCAAATGGTAGGTCATCGAAAATTGGTGGCTTAGAAAGATCAACAATAGAAAAATCAGAGTCTTGACACCCAAGATCAGAAATTTCAACATCAAAAACATATGCATCCTCAAGATATTATGAATCGTAGAGAGAGGAATAGTGAGAAAAATAAATTTCAACCTCTGTTTCTTCGGAATGATCAGTTGACAGATTGGAAATATTTGGAAGAGAGGATTCTTCCGCTCCATGTTCATATGTGAAACTATCATTCTACGAGTTCTAAGCGTGATCGAAATTATCATCATCGACAAACTGTTCCTTCGAAAGATTCAACAAGAATGACAAAATCGTGATAAATGTAATGTTAATGAGGGAGAGGTGAAGAAGGAGAAAGATAAATTTCATCACAGATTCTTATTTAGAAGTAGCATCTCACACATAATCATCATAAATGATATTGCAAGTTTATTGGTCAACATTATCCCCAACTTGAGTTTGATCCTCATGAATGTCAGAAGAAACGATTGAAACAGGTGAATACAAGAACTCACAATCGAGAGGACTAAAAGAACCAATGGATGGACAATGGGGAGAAATACCATAAGAAGAACAAGTAAACTCAAAATCCAAACTTGTGCTTGAATTCTGAAAATGTGAGGTGGGAGAATATGGTGGTAGATTAATGAATGAACTCTCAATTTCTCCAATGTCAACTTGTGTGTAAATGGAGTTGTTTGATTAGGGGAAGACAAAGAGTCACTTGGAAAAACAACCTCCTTCATCGCAGATTTAGGAGATCCATAGCGAGTGTGTCTTCGAAGACTTTCGAAATATTCATATTCATATGGATTCATTGAAATATGAACAATAAATTCAAGCTTATCTTTCATTAAATTATAATCGATATCACCTTCTAAGAAAATTCAAAACATAAATGAATGAAACGATCGTGAAAATCAGTAAGAGATTCATCAAGTGCTTTTCTTCGATGCATGATTTTCTTGAAAACATATTTATAATCATACCTGTCAAAAGTGCAGTAAAGCTCCTTGAAAATATGTTCAAGAGAGTGTATAGAAGCGGTTGGCAATGTGTAACACCATTCTTTTACGTGTGGTTCAAATGTGAGAATGAACAACCTGCAAGCAGCATCCTCACAATGAATATCATGTTGAGTACAAAATTCAAGAAATCGAGCAATGTGATTGAGAATGGTTGTTCCACCCTCACCATCAAACTTGATATGTGACAAGTCATTAATTATTCCCATGGGAAATTTCAAATTTGCAGTTCAAGAAAAACATGTCAGGGTTAAGATATGGGAAGAAGCCATTAAAAGATATGGAAAGTTCAAATAGACTTTACGGGATCAGCTTGTCATCTGTCCCTCCTTCTAGTGCCATAAATGTTGACGGTGTTGGACCCACCAACATTCAAGGGGTCTCCCTGGTATGAAGTTCCAATTAGACCTCACACCATTTGGAGTAGGAACCCCATAAGGAATACGACCCATTTTCCAAAGTAGTGGGTTTTAATAATGTTCCTTGGCTACAATAACACATAGATATTTGTGAATTTGGTGAAACAAGTGTGTTACTTTGTAGAGGGTCAAGTGCATTGCATGAAAGGTTCTAACACAACAAGGGGAAAATGAGTGATCCCCTTAGAAGTTTGTAATAGTACGCAACATGAAAGCAACACACGTGCATAGAGGCACCACAAGATAGCCTAAATAATAGTTCACAAGTTAATCATGATGGAAATATATAACAACATGCATTCAACAAGATTCATACTAATGCAAATGAAATAGTTCATAAGAATTAGTGTAAGTTAACCAAAATATATTGCAAGCATAATAAGAATAATCCTACTATATTCACAACATATGCATGAAAATGTGTTGGCCCTAAGCTTTTATCAAAGTGAATGTTTCAATAATACATATACCATTGATGGACCACTAGCCCCAATAGTGGGACATGAAGTCTACACCTTATCCTCCAAATAATGATACTCCCTTTACGCTACAGAAAATCGAAGGCTCTCAACAAACTCCCAAGCTCTTGATCCTAAGCCTAAGCCTATCCAAAAGCTTCACTCCCAAAATCCCTTTACATGAGTTATGAGAATATATTTATAACAAAATAAGTGACTATTCACCTTCCCTTTGTGACTCTTAGACTTCCCTCAGGACTCTTCAACTTCTTTACAAAATGACTCTTCAACATCATGACTCTTCACATTCCATAATTGACAAATGGAATTTCACATACAAATTAATTAAAAAATAATATTAGAATATACTCATACCCTTATAAGACAAAATTGGGTAGAGCTAACAATACAACCCAATAATACAAAACAAGTTAATCTTGAGTTTGGTGGAACTCCAGCTCAACAGATTCAACTTGTTGTTTCTCGGTCACGTAATGATGTCAAGCTTTGTACTGTGTCATGACTACCGCAAACTATGCAATGGTATGAGGCTAGAATCTGACTCTAGCCTCCATAGCATCTAGGTACATTGATTTGTAATCGGTCTGCATTTCCTTCATTAACAAGAGAAACATAATGTTGATTTGGACATGGCTACCAATTTAATTCTGCATATTCTAACTGTTCACTTCAAGATCTTCCTTGGTGGTGATCTGCCTAAACTACCCCAACTATTCTTCGATATCTTGCCTAACCTAATTCGTGCATTTGGCCTTAATGAGTGAGCCAACTGATGGGATCCTTTGTGATTTCACCATCATATCCACATGATACAATCATTCATAAGAGGTTTGGATGATGTAATGAATTAAGCGAGATGTTTTTTATTCTAGATGACCATCTGAACCTTTTCTCTCTCCAACTCTACCTCTTACCTTGTTTTCTTTACAAATTCAAGTGGTGCCTCTTTGTATTGCATTGACCATTCATGCATGGAAATAATAGTTGTTTGAACAAACTTACGAGTTTTAACATGATCTTTACACTTCTTCTACAAGATGTGCAAGTGGAAAACAACCTTATGCACGGTGACAAGTTCCTCATAAATATTGCACATGGCATATCCTAATGCTGATAATTATGAAAGTATGGTTGCCTTTAATTATTCTAGATACACTTGTGCAAGAGATTTGTTATTGACCTGTGCTCAAAGTTGTTCAACTTTTTGCCTCGCACCTTGCAATTGCTTTTCCCACTTCTTTTTCTCAGTCATCAAGTACTCCATGTTTGACTTTGCTGCACCTACAAAGGCCAAGTTGGCTGTGGAAATCATATTTGGATTCCTTTTGGTGTCTTCCATAATCACCCTTTCTCTGATGAATGTAGGAGATGCAATATCATCTAGAAAATGTTTCTTTCATTCTTGTACAATTTTTTTTTGAATCTCATCGTAAGTCAGATTGTACTTGTCCATGACCTGACCATCATCAAAAGGAACAATTTCCTCTTCCTCTCTTAGAGCTAGCTTTGGTGTTAGAGGGGGGGAAGACAAAAGGGTGACCTATTGAGTGCTCGACATCATACCAACATATTATTTCTGTGACTTCGATGTCACCTACATGTCTTGAATCACAATCAATTCTTCAATCTCTTGAGCGATCTCCTTTTCATGCATTTGTTTTCTATCCTCCTCTAGTTTTTAGTTCTTCTCTTATTCTTCTAATTGTCTTTGTGCTTCTTCTTCTTCTACTCTTCACCTTTCTTCTTCTTCCTGCTTCTTCCTTTATTATTCTTCCAATCTCCTCTGCTCTTGTTCTTCCCTTTGCTTATGTACTACTTCTTGCATCTTTTGTTTCCTCTTCTTCTCTATTACTATGGCCACTTTTAGAATCATTGGATCTTCTTTCATCTCATGGCTTCACTCTCCCCCTGGGCTATATGCAACTTTCCTCTTGCCATTTTCACGCACTAGGTTGTGCCTTTCTATTGGTACTTCCTCTGGAGTCACTTCCTTCTGCAGAGAAACCTTCACTGTTCCTGCAAAGTTGACTAGATCGGGGTACTTGGAAACATTGTAACCATTCTTCACTTCGTCCTCCTCGGGCATGTAGAATGTCTCACTTAGCCACTGGAAATGAATCCTCACACAATGGTATTTACCAACATTCCTTGGATTGTACATATTGAAGTCCAAATGACCAAATGCGAATTTATCTATATCCTTGCCTTCAGTGTCTCCTACTTTCAAATTCTTGATTTCATATAATCCAATTTTCTTAGGAAGAGTAGGACAAGGTGTTTTATTCTTCCTATGAGAAACTACTCACAACCCTATGGAGAGGTGGTACACAACTTATTGCATGAATAATTTATCAGTGGCATACCTCAATACAAGATGTGGTGACTTATGTCCGCCAAACATTATGAGGAAAGTGCCATCTAGTGAGGCAAACCAATCTGCTATCTCTGACATTGCTTCCATTGCCCCATGTGACATGCAAGGTGGCTCTTCCTCAAAGATTAACCTGTACAATGAAATGAGGAAGTGATCAGTTAACTTTTCCATTACTCCTCTGTGTCTCCACTTTGGAAGCAACCTATAGTAAATGTGCACAGTAGGATCTCTAGGCATCCAGGTCCAACTCATGCCTCGGAATTAATTGTGAGAACAAATTCGCTGCTAGTAGATAAGAAAACAAGTAAAATATGGCTTGCTTTCCCTTCGAAGGATTTAGGACATTAGATACATGGATATTTAAATATTAATCCAACAAGTCTGACTAGTTGAAAGGTTATCCTTCATTCACAACCTAGTTAACTAAGAATGCCCACCCTTTAGGTAAGGTCTTAGTACTTTGTTCACCATCATTTCTGCAACATAGAATTATCAAGAATTGATATGCCCTATTGAGAGATTTTTCCTTGTAGGTGTTGGTGGGAGTCTGATAGAGCTTTTCTGGCTCTTTCACCTAGCTTTTGACAATATCCTTTGTGCTCAAGTAGATGGTGGTGGAATAGAAGTATGAATCCATGAGTGATTCTGGCTCTGGAAAATGGTACATGACATGGTAATCAGGGGCTAAAAAAGAAGCAAGCCTTTTTCCATTGGCAATGCTAAGAGTCATAGTCTTTGCATCTGTATGAGATAGTATCCAACTGATAATATATACACATGGGAAAGGTGGGAAACTGCATGCAACCTTATGTAACGCTGATCTTTGGACGTTGACATACACCTGCTAGTCTTCAAGGTCTTCTCTGAAGCTTCTTGTTGAGAATTCTTCATTCACTTTGTTCCATGTGATATTTGACCCTTTCTCTATAAATAACTGAGTATCTGATTAAATTGGAAAGTTTACTAGCGTACTCTCAACTTCCTCCCCAGTGATGCTCTTTGTTGTATCCTTTGAAGTAGATCCCTTTGGTGCCATGATGTCAATGACTGATGAAGAGAAGCTTTAAACAACTGCAATACATGTAGGAGGAAAATGCACTCATGGAAAATAAGAATTAGCTTCAACAAATTGACTCATAAAGAAATATCACAACAACAACCACATGGCTGAAAGAAAATATTGCGCAATTCCTAAGCTGCGAGAAGGCACTGGGTACATGAACTATGTATTGTGTAGTGTCAATAGCAAGGGGAGTATCTTGAGGTTTTATACTGCGCAATGCATAGTTTCAACCTGGGCAGAGTGAGGGAGAGACTGTGCATTGAGTAGTATTAGCAGCCTAGGGTCGAGCTTAAGCCCTGGAAGTGCATAATGTGAAGTTGGGCTAGCAAGTTACTATGAATTTCACATTCTCAGAGGCCAAGAATAAATCTTAAGCTTTGGGCTTACGCAATGCCTAGTTAGACAAGGTAACTAATGGGCAAGGGAAGGGCAGATCTGCCCGGAAAGAGTGTGGGAAACTTGGAGATCTAAGTGATGGTGCAAGTTAGAGTCTAGTTCTGACTAAGGATATATATATTAGTTAAAATTAAGTGTAGAAGATCAACATGCAAAAGTAAAAACAAACATGCATGGGGAGTCGCTAAAACGATGAACACTCATGGGAAAAAACATGAAAATTGATGTGACATTTATAAAAGTCAAACGATAGACTGAACCAACACTTGTACAAGCTAATATAAGTTAAAAAGCCAACAAACATGAAAATAAAATTGTGAAACGATAAAACACGAGAGAAAAAATGACAAAATTTGACAAAAGAAAAATTCACAAGGAAAAGTGTCGCAAAGTCCATAAAAGGCTAATTGATCTCCTTGGGAAGGCTATAGCTCCAAGATCGAATATGCAAATGAGATCTAGGGGCATATATTATAGATCTATGCTTGGTTAGGGTTTATGACGTGCATACCTAAAATCAAGAAAAAAAATGACACTTGGCGAAAAGTCCAAAAACAACAAGTGTGCCACTCTTTGGGAAGCTAATTAATGACTCCCTATTTTCTAGGGAATGTTTTTTGTTTTTTTTCTTTTTTGACAAAATGGACATTCACATTGCCAAGAAGGATTGTGTGGTTCCCAAGGATTGGGAAACTCCTTGGGTCAGTGCAACGCACAATTTATGAGCTTAAGGGATACTTTACAAAGTTTTTGATCTTAAGGTCAGGATATCTCCCAAAATTGCACAGTTTCTAAGCTCAAGGTTGGCTTGCCATTCTAGATTACAAAATTTAAATCATCAAGGTTGGCCTACCTTCCATGATTAAGCAGTTTCTAGAGGGAAGCCCAGCAATGTTGCAAGGTATGGGCAAAATCTTTCTTGTCATTAAGATGGTTCAATTCGTGGTTAAAACAATGAATCACAAGTACAACATGAAAATATAAATCTTGATCAAAGCATGAATACTTGATGACAATATAAGATAACCTCATGTGGACAGAAGGGAGGTTCCAGTTAGGATTCCAAGAAACTATCCTAGGTTGTAGCTTGGAGATGCCTAGTAACATATAAATTCAACTATTGTTGGAGGTTTAATGGGAGGAATGATGGTTTGTTCAAGCCAGATAACCGCTTCTACTTTGTTTCACTCCAAACATGCGTGAACACCCCCAAACTACAAGGCTTTAGACCACCAAATGCTCACAGTTTAGATATTGGGTGAATATGGAGAATACTAACCACACCAACAGATGCACAAGACCATGTGATAGCCGACTGCAACTAGTAAAGAAGCTTGTAAATATATTCTACTAATGCATAGATAGGATGAAAACTCTCTTGAACCAAATAGAAAGAAACCTGAGTAACCTACTCAATGATGCATACAAGATTCTAACACAGAGAGAAGATGACAGTTATCTAGTGCTAAAGATCAAGAGCTCAAGAATATAGCATATCAGGCATAAGCTTAGAGTAAGAAGAAAATGGACAGTGAGAAGTTAATAGCAAAAGAATCTTATATTAGCTAAAAATGAAGACAAGATGCTGCAAGTGACAAAATATCTACTGTCTCCAGAAGTTGAACCTTACATCAAAATGCCAACCACCAACCTTGATTACATCTTGTTTATGGGTATTTATAGATTTACATTACAAGGGCACTTGGCCATTTAGGTATGGAGGGGTCATAATTGACCACCAACTGCATTTAACGACCTGATGGAGTCTCCGACTGTGTTTGCTTGCTTTAGTGGATGAATCCGATTTGCTCAAGTGTTGTGCTGTCCTCGTAGGTAGTTGGAGTGCTCGTACCAACAGAGTTCCACAACTAATAAATGTAGTTACAGGGTCATGCTTTGTCCTTTTCTCCCTTAGCCATGCCTTCTATTAAATATGGTTGTTGAGGATTTACTGTGACTAGTACATGCAAGCTGGTCACCTTCCTCCTTCAGGTAAACAGAGTGGTCAGAGGATGTGCACTGCATGGGCAAGTGGATGATATGGATGAGTGGAAAGGATGGTCGTCGGATCCGGGAAATGGACGACACAGATGGCTCGGTGGAGGATATCAGTAAAGGTGGGAGCGGGTTGAATTTGGACCGTTAGATCTTCGGCGGCCAGATCAAACGGTGATCGGGAGGCAAAGTTACACAGTCGTTATTGGGTGGGAACATCTAGTTGGGCGGTAATTGTATTGATTACACAACTTTTGGGCCCTGAGCGGTAAAAGGACGGGGTCGCACGATTCCATTCAACGATCAACACGTAGCGGTAGATGAGAGCGAAAAACCGCTCTCATCGTGTGCTAGCGTTCGATCAAATCGCGGGCATGATAAAAGCGAATGCCGTCGAATCTTAATAGAAATGACCAGATGGTGGAGAATTGATCGTGCGGGTTACTTTATCGGACGCGACAGGAGCCGTTAGATTCGACAAGGAAGATCAACGGCGGGGATGAAATGTGATGAGTTATGATAGCGTGAAGTCATATGGTTGAGGTTTTATAGCGGGTTTGGGCTTGAGTGCTTAGGGCTAAGGCCAAAGGGGTTAATCTGTCGGGTTTAGGAGGAAAATAGAGGAATGGAGGTGGCGGGGGGGGGGAGAGAGTGGGATGGAAGGAAAAGGGAAAATGACCCATGAGGGGCCCCTTTGAAGACACCATCACATAGACCAGATTTTCCTCTGACCTTGGAAAATCAGCATTGCATAGCAGAGCTAACAATTCCAAAATCAAAGCATGGGAAAAATTTTGGAGGGTGGTTGTAGCCGTTACAATAGAACTACAATAATTAGTTGTAGCGTATGAGTCAAGCACAAATTGAGCATCAATATTTTCTCCCTAGATTGATGGAATATGCTGAGAAAAGTTATTAGTTCATATATATGTTGGCACCCTTTTCAGTGAAATTGTTCTTGGCTTCAAAGTACATTGAATTCCATGAATGTAGTCAATTATGCTTATACCTAATTGAGCTAACATGCCCATTCTACATCTTAGTATGAGGGTGATGTGTAATTCCATCTGTGCTCAATGTGTAGTTGACATGTTTCCCTCTCAAAAAAAGAAAAAAAAGAAAGGTATTATGTAAATAAAAAAAATGTTATGTATAATAAAAAGCAAAAAATAAAGATCCTATGCATGTTTAGTAAGTTGCCCATATGAGGAAATATAATTTCATATCAACTTTAAAAGGAGGTAAAATAATTAGAAGTTAAAAAAATTTGTGAGTAAGATGTTTAAATCGTGTACTTTTCAATATTTCAATATAGGATTTAAACAAATTATTTGAAAATATGTTTTAACTAATTTATATTTATGTCAACTTCATTTACAAATTATGATTTTAATAATGTGCACGAGTCTTCATAAAAGAAAATTTTTAAATTTTAATTAGCAATCATCCATGGATATGGAACCATTTAGAGTTCTAGTTCAAATCAAGACAATAGAGGAATAAGAGATGGGGCTAAAAGTTCAAAGCCATGATCATCTAACACCTTTGAAGGACTTTCAATGTGTTCCCATTACATCAAATCATGTAGTTTTATAAGGAGAATTCCCTAACACATATAAACTTAGTTATCAAAGATATTGGAATTTAGATTTGAATGCAAGGGCATGGATACTTTAAAATTATATAACACATCTAAGTAATATATACGAATTACTAACCCATCTATATTGATTGTTGTTAAGTTACTTGTAAACATGGAAAATTTTAAGGGCTAATATTTGTAAATGGACTAATTTTACATGATTTAAAAAAAAAAAGATTCACCAATTTCCATTTTTTAGAAAAAATGGTTCGCCCAAATTTTACAATATAAATCATTTTACCTTAAAAATCACCAACATTATGTAGAAAACATACATAAAATCAATATAAATTTGAGTAATTTTACAAATACATCAATAAACATTTTATAGTTTGCATATTTGAAACTAATAAGATTCTCCAATATTTTTAAACTTTTAAATAATTTTTTATCAACCATTTGTATGGATTCTCCAATATTTTTAAACTTTTAAATAATTTTTTATCAACCATTTACCATACAAATTTGGATTTGAATATTATACACAAAGCCCAAAAAATTTGGAAAAGAAAAAGTTTAAATTAAAAATTTTAATTAATGATTATCAAAAGGTTGCAATAAGCCGGTTCCTTGGAGGCAAATCGAAGAGTGCAATGCATCCACAATAACAAAATATAACAAAAGGAGACACTCTAAAATCAAAGCTCCACGAAGTTACTATGTTGAAAATATCGTTGTGTAACCGTATTGATATATCGCTACAATTGCGGCACCTGTGGCAAGGCCTGTGGCTTTGAACATGCTTGTTGTAACAGGAAATGCCACAATGCGTCTTGAAACAAGAAATGCCACAACGTTGATGCGGCGTCACTTGCAACATAAGTGTATATATGGAATGTGCTCTTATGCCTAACTATTCTTATTTCTGTTCTATTTCTTATGATCAATTACAGTATTAGAATGTATGGGTCAAGCTCTAAAAACATAAACTGCGCACAAAATGACACAGCAGTTAAATAAAACTTAAAAATTTAAAAAATTTAAAATTAAAACTTACCAATAGCAACTCCAAAGCCATATTTGTTGTAAACTAATTATACTTAAAAATTTTAAAAATTAAAAATTAAAACTTACCAATAGCAACTCCAAAGCCATCAATGATGTAAACTAATTATACTGCTAGCGCTCCTATCACTCAGAGCAAAACCAATAAAGCTACGTGGCTACTCCATTCCTCAAACCTAGGTCTAAAAATGTTATTCTACTCAAATGGAGTCGTCTACTAAGGCAGAGATGGTTAAAAGTGGCCAGAAATTCCTTACCAAATTTTCTTGAAATGTAACGGAAATTTTCAGAACAAATACGATGGGAATTTCCAGAACTTTCTGAGTAATTCAGAACTTTCTGAGTCTCAAATGTGCTCGCCAAAAGCCCTAAATGTCTTGGGAAGAGGAGTGAAACCTATGAATTCATTTCATAGTAAAAGTTAACATTATTACAAAACCTCCGCTCAAACCTAACATGTAAAATCCAATATTTTTATATAAAACTGCTAGTAAGGGTAAGAAGATTCTATGCCACCATGACAAGTAATAAGAAGATTCAATGCCACCCTGACAAGTAACCACTTACCTACATGAAATGAAATAACGAGTAACTGAAGTCATCCATTACGATCAGACTTCCATGAAGGGCAAGAATGCGTTATCAGATTGTTTGGATTTCAGACAACCGTCATTCATTCAATTTGATCTACATGTAATACTGTAATAGAGCATAACATCAAACGACTATTTTAAGCATTCCATTTCTCACATATGATTTTTACGTTCAATAAAGTTATTTGTTAGAATTCCATCCACAGGAAACAATTTTTATTCTAGAGTATCTAATTTAATTAAAATTCGTCAAAATTACCTTTTCTGTAGCGCGAGCAATGCCAACTGTCATTGGCGCATCTGCTCCACTACTCCCTAACACAGTGGAGTCCGGTACATCCAGATGTATCAAACCGTTTCAACGACACTAAATGTTCAACACCTGAAAGCTCTTTTAAGTTAGGACAGTCAACAATATCCAGTCGTCGGAGCTTGGTCAGCCCAGCCAACCTCTCTACTCTCTCCAGCTTCCCACAGTCCTGTACATCCAACACTTCCAATGATACCAATGTTTCAATACTGGATAGCTCTTTCAATTCACTGCACCACTTAATGTTCAATATTTGAAGTTTTGCAAGACCACAAAGCCCCTCTATTTTCTGCAATTGACAACAGCTAGTCAATTCCAGTTTTATAAGTGCGTTTGGCAATGTTCCGAGCTTCACAAGACCATTACAAGACTTGATGAGGAGATGTTGAAGATTGGGGCAAAAACCTTCAGCAAATGATACCTCTGATATTTCGGTTTTGTACAGTTCGATGTGTTGGAGCTGCACAAGCTTGGACATGTCAATGGAAGAGCTCAAATCACCTAATATTCTTTTCCCCTTAACCAACCCTTCGCTGAATACACATTCATTGACTGTCAACTTAGCCAATTGATTCAACACTTCACCCGGAATTGCCAACGAGTTCAATTCCTTGCAATTATTGCCTTTACGGAGCTTCAATTCCTTCAAATTTACATAAAGAGGAGACGGCACCATTTCCAGGAAATACCAATATAATTTTTCCAGAGACAGTTGATGGGCGACTTGGGGAGGCAATACCTCAACTTTCGTACAACCAGAAAGATTTATATATTCAAGCTTTCTGATACCTCCAAGTGTTTCGCTGGAGATGGTTAAATTACTGCAACCGCTTAAATCAAGGTGTTTAAGCTCCGTTAAAGCTCCGAAGGAATTTGGAAGGCGCCGCAAGGACGGACATTTCAGGATAATCAGTTCAAGGTACTTCAAGCGCCCTATGGACTTCGGTAGCTTTGAAAGGGGAGAATCTATAACCAACTCTCGCAACTGCAACGGTGGCTGCAAAATATTCACGGATTCAAGTATAAGAAAGATTTTGAAGATTCCTTTCCACAAAACCCTGCAAATTTGTGGAAGACCGCGGGTTGCTAAATCAATAGTGAATGAAAACACAAACATAAAAAAATATCTATTTACCTGATCTTTTTCTTTCCACAATTCTTTCAGAAAGCTGCTGATTACTTCTAAAACCCTTAAATTCTTTAAGGGAACCTTGTGAAGAGACGAATAGGAACAATTCCGCCAGCGAAGCCATATGAGATTTGGTGCGTCCAGCCTCTCTGAAATGCGTAGCCAGTCACCATCTTCAACATCAAGAAGCTTCAAGTTACTATTGCGCAGTCTACTAAGAGACTTGACGGACGGGTCATGGCGCAAAATCCTTTGGTACCATGACTCGCGATCTCCCCGCACTTCAGCTGACTCATTATCACGAGCCGTGCTGATTCCCGTCCTAATTCCTCGCACTTTGGTTATTAGCTGTTCATCGTGCAAGAAATCATCAATATTCGCCGTCAGACCACAAAAGCAGCGCGGCAATCCTGAATCCTCCACAATTTCTCTTCCCATATCCCGAAGGTGATCATGCATTTTTATCTTATCTTCACTGTCCACCTCCACAAGAGATTTCTTCTGTAGAGTTTGGAAGCCGAGCAAACCTTTCCAGCCCGATCCGTCCCATAACCTTATTGCCATATCCCTCCTTTCATTTATGAAAAAGCTGGCGATGTCTAAGAATATTTCCTTTTGGTCTTTTTGAAGTCCATCGTAACTAATCCTAAGTTTCTCTTGTATTTCCTTAGGAGTAATATTTTGAAGTCGACCCAAATGATCTTCCCACAGACTTTTGTTATTTTCTCCACAAACAAGTGACCCAAGCACTCTCAAAGATAATGGCAGTCCATCACAAACTTTTAAGAAACGATCTACCAGAGATTCAAATCCTGGAGGCGGATCAGGCTGATGGAAGGCATGTGCGCAGAAGAGATCCCGAGAATGTTGTGGACTAAGGCCACAAAGCTTATATATTGAGGAGTCTGGAATCAGTGACTTTGTAAGAACATCTCTATCTCTAGATGTGATCAATATTAAGCTATCTGAACTCAGAACAGTTTGAAGGGCCAAAACTGCGTCCACCTGATCCACATTATTTACATCATCTAAAATTACACAAGCATGTTCATGTTTTCTATGCTTCCCTAGAACTTCATCCATATTTCCTACTCCTACATCTGATCCAGTCAGCCAATGACAAAGCTTTTTCTGTAAATCGCTTTTATCTTTATTTTCAATCGATAAAAAAAGGGATTTACTGCATTTTGAACTCTTCCTATTGAAGAGTTCTTTTGCAAGGGTTGTCTTTCCGACTCCACCCAACCCAACAATTCCCACTACCTTAGGTTTTCCACTCTGCTGCTGGGATAGGACTATGTTTTCAAAATCATTAACCTTTTCATCCAGACCATATGGATATTTGGCCACCTCGAAGCTTGTTCTTTCTAATATTTTCAGCACTCTCTCAACAACCTTTTCCAGCAATTCCCCCTCGTCACTGGATATAAACAAAAAAATGGAAAAAAATTACATCTACTGAGAAACAAACGCCTGTGTATATCTATACATAAAGTAATACAATACAGAGGGGATAGGTTGAGCTCTCACTCATTACAGGCCTCCAGCTCAAAACCGCTTATTGCTGCAACATCAAAAAGAGCATTTCTCCAATTTTTGATAGTATCGGAATCGTATCGCAGCTTCTCCTCGTGGTTGTGAAGGGCTTTTGCATACAAGCCATTTTCCTCTCGCGTCCTTTTGAGCTCGGAAGGGTTCACATGATAAAATACCGGGATAATGGTACTACCTGATTCCCTCATGAGCACAAGCTCATTCAAACACCATTGTGATTCCGCATATCCTGGAGAGAAAATGGCGACGTGGATGGAGGCGCTTCGGATAGCGCCTTCGATTTGAGAAGTTATCTTTTCTCCTCCTTCCATTTCGCTCTGGTCCAGAAAGACCTTCAATCCATTTTTAACAAGACTACGGTAGAGAGTGCTAGCAAAGGTTTTCTTAACATCAGGCCCGCGGTGGTTTATGAAAACCTGGTAATTTTTATCGTCGCTGGGATAAGCAGCGGCAGAGGCAGAGGGCCGATTGCTTTCAGCTTGAATTTGAGTTTCGGGGTGGCTTGTGGGGGATGAGGATGCAGACGGTGAGCAAGCCATAGTGAATTCGCGAAACCAGAAATGTGATTTGGGAAAAGATACGAGTCGTTTGCGAAACCAGGAGAGGTAAGGTCATTAAAAATGTTAGTTGAGTGCGGAGATCTAATATTCACATTAGACCCTTCACTTTGTCGGTGATGTATCCACTGTCCAATTTTTCCACTGGGCCCTGTATGTTTCGACGCGTTTTAAGAGGAATAACGTGAAGGATCACACGCGTCGAAAGACCATCGTAACCGTTCGGGTAAACGCGCATCATATCAGGGACGCTAAACAGCATGTCGTCTAGGGACATCCCAACCAACTTTAGAGGAAGCACGCACAAGCATGAAGATGCTCTACCATGTAAGAATGGATAGGATGAGGTAGTTTTCGATTTTTTGAAAGTTTTTTCGGCGTATTTTTCCGGTCAAAATTTTGTAGCAATTTATTGGAATCCCAAATTTGATAGCTAGTTTCGCATAATCAAAAGGTTCCTCGAGTTTTTCAGGTGCTGAATCTAAATATGCAGTTTAAAAACCATTTTAACTGTTAAAAATCAAAATTTAACCTCATTTCTTCGGCAAGATTCTGTCACCAAAATCTTCAAAAAATCTCATTATAGACAACTACTCAGATAAATATTATTTGCACTAATTTAATCATTTAGGTGACGACCACACGCAATATTTTCTGCCACTGAAAATTTATCGTTGGAAAGAATTTGGCTGCTAGAGTCACAATTGCATCTTTATTTCAAATTGAAGTAGATAAAATATGAAAATGAGCATTATTGACCATGTAATATGGAGTATAGATCATGCCTACGCTAATGATGGCTCTGACATGTCAAATCGCCTATCTTTGGAGGCGCGGAGGCTCAAACGTGATCGCATTTTGTAGCCATTTCCGCCAACCATACCAGGAATGAATTCATTCGGCGGTGTAGCTAATATGAACATGAATAGCTATAACTTATTCGAAATGAAACGTTTGACTGCTCCAACAATAAAGTGAATTGTTGATACAATAGTATTATCAAGACTGCTCTCAAGGTAGAGTTACCAACAAGCACTCATTACCTGTCAAGAAAAATGGCTCAAAGAAACTACTCTACCACGGCCTCCTCGAATGCGATCTCGGTTGCATTATGTTTTTTTATCAACGATTATTTTTGTATGAATATTTGTTTCTTAAGAATTTGTCCGTCTTAATTTGTTTAGGTTGGGCAGTGATTGGTTTGTTGTGTTGAACTTGGGTTTTAGTATTTAAGAGGGAAAAAGTAGCTTTCTATCCATTGCTTTTTCAAAGTTATGTAATTTTTTTCAATGTTATGTAACTTGTTCCAATTTGGTTGCTTTACACTATTTTGAAAGCGAGTAGGATTGAAAATCTTTTGTAGTGGCTATAATCACCCTCTAAAATTTTGGCATGCACCCAATTTTGGCACTGTTTTTTAGAGTTTCTCTTGATGAATGCACACACTTGGGTTCACCTCGTGAGCTTGTGTGAGTTCTTGCATCCGCCTTGCTTGTTTATTTCATTCAATTTTCTGCATGTTTGTGTCTAAGTCATGCTTGCGACCATGTTCTGGGTATGTTCAAAGTCTTCACTTCGTATATGCTTGTTGTGTTCGCTAAGAAAGCATCTGTTACAATCACACACAGAGTCACATTCACTGTCACGCAAGCGTCGTCTCGATCAATGAACGGTCAATCACGAGTGTCGCGCTTATCACTTGTAGTGTCGGTTAGTCATGTTGAACATGTGTGCCTGGATGGTTTGAGTAGTTTTGTCGTCAAGTCATGTGAATGAGTGTTTTCATGATCACCTATGCACCTTTCGATTGTTCACACACTTAGTCATGCTTGTTGAAGTTCTGACGACCAGACTCCCCTCTGACAGCTGGACCATCTCCCCGACATTGACTCGATCGACTATCAACTAGAACAGCGTGGAAGTACCAAGCAAGTTTTTTCAAGTTGCGTTGCCTGCAAGCAATTCAATCCACTTTCATGTTGCCCACCCAAACAGTCGGACCCAATAGTCACCTCGGGACTGACTCCCCTAAAAAATTGCGTAGAGGCCACTAACCTTACTCACTCAGTTGATTGAGGAAATTGTGCAGACAGGTCGGATAGACACCAAGTGCCTATCCCTGTTTCCCTCATAAAATTGTGTAGTTTTCCCAGTTAGTGATCTTGGTAGTCGATCGGCTGCTCATCCAAGAAATTGCGCAATTTTCATAAGCAGACCTTCTGCTACCCAACAGTCTGCTCAGCTCAGAAATTGTGCAGAAATGATCAGCAGGTCGACCTCCCAATCTTAGTGAAGTTTCCTCGACCAACAGCTCCTAGCAGCAAGCTGCCAGTTCCCTCTAGGAATTGCGCAATTTCTACTTCTAATGACCCAACATCCAATCGCCATTTCCCTCTCGGAATTGCGCAGTTTTGGCTACTAGTGGCCGCAACAGCCAACTGCTAGTTCCCTATGGGAATTGTGCAGTTTTTTTCAGGCCAGACAGTAACTTCATAAGGCAAAAATGATTCGACTATTATATTCCATCAGGTAGGTCTTCATTATATATATGAGGGAGAGACTGTTCAGTTCGTCTCTCGATGACTGCTCATATTTCTTATTTATTTATTTACATAAGTTTACCCAATCACAAGGATTAGGTGTCAACAATGAATCCAAGCATCCTTCTGAATCGTCCAAGCTTTTCTCTTCCAAGCGCTTAGGTGAAGATGTCTGCAATTTGCTCATTTGTGGAACAATGATGGAGATGGATTGTTTTGGCCTCAACATGATGTCGAATAAAATGATATTTAGTATTGATGTGCTTCGTTCGATCATGGAACTTTGGGTTCTTGGCCAACTTTATTGCAGAAGTATTGTTAATCATGAATGGAGTTGATTGTACTTGTTTTACCTGCAAATCTTCAAGAATTTTCGTGAGCCACACAATTTCTTTTGTTGCTTCAGATGCTGCCACATATTTTGCTTCTGTTGTGGAATTTGCTGGCACTGATTGTTTTCGTGATCTCCAAGAGACAGCTCCTGATCCAAGACTCATAGCATATCCTGAAGTTGATACCCTAGTTTCTTTGTCTCCATCGAAGTCTGAATCAGAGTATCCAATCAAACTGAAGTTGTCCACTTGTGTATACTTGATTCCAAAGTCTTGAGTTCCCTTCAAGTACCTTAGAACTCTTTTTGCAGTAGACCAATGTCCCTCACAAGTCTTTTGCATAAACTTGGAGAGGATTCCAACAGCAAACAAAATGTCTGGTCTGTTAGTAGTTAGGTAGTTGAGACTTCCTACAAACTGTCTATACTTTGTTGCATCCTCAAATTCTTTTCCTTCAATAGATGTGAGTTTTAAGTTTTGTTCCATTGGAGTAGTAAGAGGATTGCACTCTGTCATTCCAAATCTGTTCAGTTAGTTTTTCATACCAGGCTCCCAGTGCTTGTTTGAGGCCATACAAGGACTTCACAAGTTTGCATACTTTATGTTCATGTCCTTTCATAGCAAATCCTTTAGGCTGGGACATAAAACATTCTCTTTTAGATCTCCATTCAAGAAAGCCGTTTTTACATCCATTTGATGGAATTTCCAACCGTTCTGAGCTGTTAGTGCAAAGAGTGTTCGGATGGTCGCCCATTTTGTTGTGGGGGAAAAGTCTCCTCATAATCGACCCCTTCCTTCTGTGCAAAACCTTTTGCCACAAGCCTAG
>APFE030165690.1:33591-62801 GCA_000404065.3 Pinus taeda
GAAGATAGTTTTCAAATTCATTTGATGTGTATTCTTTTCCATTATCAGTGCAAATAGATCCAATATGAGATTGTGCATAATTTTCAATCCCTTTATGAAAATTCTTGAATGTTTGAAAAGCATCAGATTTGTTCTTCAATAAATAAACCTAACACATTCTGGTGTATTCATCAATAAATGTCATGATATATTTATTTCCATTTGCAGAAGGAACAAGCATTGGACCACATAAATCTGAATGAATGAGTTCAAGTTTTGCTATGTGCTCTTGAATGTGAATCATGAAAAGACTGTTTGCTATGATTTTCTAGAATGCAAGCATCACATTGCATAAGTTTCATAGGAACTGTAGGTAAACCAGCAACACCATTTTTCTTCAACAAGCGGAGACTGTCATAGTTCAAATGTCCAAATCTAGCATGCCGTAATAAACTTGATGGAAGTGTTCCTTCTTCATGATGAGAATTGTATGAGAAATGTTGTGCATGAGTAGAGGTTCCTTGCAGTTTGAGAAGCCTTGCTTCTTCTATTCCCCTCATGACAAGTGAGTGGTCAGATGCTTTTCTTACCTCGATCTTGCCATCAAACATATGAATGGAGTGACCTTGCTAGTAGATGTGGACCAAGGACGACAAGTTTCTTTTGAGCTGTGGGAGATATAGAACATGATGCAGAAGAAAGTCTGGAAGACCAGGCAGTTTAAGCCTTATTGTGCCAAGCCCTAATGGCTTGATTTTTTATTGATCTGCAAAGTATACTGCTCCATCAACATTGTCAGTGAAATCTTCAAAAAAATCTCTTCTATGAGTCATGTGGCAGGTTGCTCCTAAATCAAGCAACCAATCATTTTTCCAAGAAGCAAGTGAAGCATTAAATAAATCTTCATTTACTCCAATGTTACATTGTGCCACAACATAGTGAGCAGATTCAGGTGCTTTTCCTTTGTCTGTATCATCAGTTTTACCTTTTTGTTGGTTTCTTTTCTGCTCAATTTTGTCTCATGGTAGCTTGCATGTAGAGGCATCATGTGATCCATTTCTTTTGCAGTGAATGCAGTGCAAATCTTCCTTTTCTCCTTGAGAATGTCTGCCCCCCATACCTTTGAAATATCTTCTTCTTCCTCTTAGACCACCTTTTCCTCTTGTAGAATCTTGAGCAGGACGCTTTTCTTTATGAGGAAGGCACATAGCCTCTTCATAAGATTCAGGGGCTGTATTCTTTCCAAAAGTTTTCTCTCTTTCAACAAACGTTTTCACAAGAGAGTTAAAGGTTATATATTTGAGATTTCCATTTGCTTGCAATGACTCAAGATAATTGGAGTAAGTAGGATAAATTTCCTTGAGAAAAGCGATAAGAGGAATATCCAATTCAACCTTAGTGGATTTGATATCATGAATTATAGACTTTAATTCATATGCAAGAGCAAGAGGATCATTATTTTGCAATTCAAGAGTGAAGAGTTTAATCATGAGTTGAACAACTTCAAGTGTAGAATGTGGGTCATAGAGTTCCTTCAGCTTTTGTAAGGCTTCAAAGGCAGTTGAATATGACGAAATATGGCAACTCACATCTTCATTTACAGATGCTACGATTAATGCATAAGCTTTACTGTTATTGTTTTCCCAAATGACGAGCTCTTTGTCGAAGGTAGGCTGTACTCGTTCATTGTCTCCATCTACGACACACACTCCTTTCCACAACTCATTGAAAATGAGGGTGTGTTTTATCATCCGGAACCATTCAGGATAGTTCTCCTTGCCAGTGAGAACTATTCGCACCATGTATATGATTGAATGCATACTGTAGCAAAAAAAAAAAACTTCTGCTGCAAAACTTTTACTCTTAATGGAAAAATAATATAGTTATGATATGATTAGAGAGTAAACTCAAATATCAATTTGCATTCATCTGCACAATTTTAAAGCATAGAATATGGTAGTATAAAATACCCTCAACAACATAAATCACTGCATCCACTAAAATACTGAAGAACGTAGTCCAGACGTATTTGGACTCTCAATATCACAAGTTACAAACCCTCTTAGAAATATATGAAGTCATCCTTATATCCATGCGGTTATACTTAAAATGCCATGTCAGGCGATATGCCTACTTCGTCCATTGATAACTGCAAGTCACAGAACATTATAGCTTCATACAAGCTATTATTAACTGCCGCTAAATAAGCAGCTTCGGTATGGTCAGGAAAAAGCCTCGACAGTCCACCACGAGCTATGACTAGGGCTGCCTTACCGCTAAGAGTTCTTAAATCAGTCCGATGAGATAAGTCGCTTTTGCATTCCAGTTTTTACTCTTGAGAAAAACTCGAGCGTACGCAGATCATACAGACTCTTGAAGCGATTAAAAAAAACAAACGGTGAGATAGAAAATTTCACTGACACTCCTGTTACAATAAGGAAGACCGGTTTTCGATGCCCACTATGAACGGTGTAACTGATCGGGTCAAGAAGAGTAAGCAATTTTACTAATAACGAAACAGTCACACTAGATTAGTAGGAAAGATTATTAAGGGACAAGCGCTCATATTTTCAGACGATTCTTGACACGCTGACAAAAACAGGCTCCAAGAATCCAACAAACATGAACAAGGTGCAACAATATTACATTACTAATAAATTGGAGAACATTGATAGAAAATAAATGCCAAGTAGGAGCATACTGGGTGTGAAAAAGAGGCATTCGTAAGGGGGTCGGACATGGTTGCTCAGCTTCAGCCACACCATTACAAGGTTTTACACGCAACATAGGTTCATGCGATGGAGGCAGCACCTGCAATCAGATTCGAAATGGATATGGAAAGCTACACTAAAATTACCAGCGTCAAAATTACCATGTCAGGACAGGAAACTTTTATGGACAGTTAGGACAACGTGGACAGCGCTAGAAAGTGTGTACAGTATGGAGGGGGTAGATACCATGTTAGGGGAAACTAATTATATGGAGGAGCAGCTTAGCTGTATGGAGAGCAGACTGGGAGTTACAAGGGACATAAAAGCTAAAAAGGAGTTGGCTCTAATACCATGTCAGGCCAGGCAATAACTCCATAAGGAAAAAATGATTCGACTGTTATATTCCATCAGGTAGGTCTTCATTATATACATGAGGAAGAGATTGTTTAGTTCATATCCAGATGAATACTCATATTTCCTATTTATTTATTTACATAAGTTCACCCAATCACAAGGATTAGGTGTCAACAGTTTTGGCTGCCAGGATCTCGGGTAGTTCCTCTCAAAAATTGCACAAGCTCTGTATGTCAACCCTCCTTGCAGCTTGGCTCGTTCCTCCTAAAAATTGCGCAAATTTGGCCTTCCAACCCCTGCTTCCTACTCGATCCAGAAGTTGCACAGTTCCTACCTACCTTGCCTTCCTACAACCAAGACTGTGCCTCCCAAAATTTGCACAAATTTGCCTTCAAGCCAAGTCAAACCTCGTAGACAATCACTGTCGACTTGGATTTCCCATCTTCATCACTCAGTTACTCTTGCACGATTTTCATTAGCAGTGCCCAGAGCCATCATCCTGCTTCACAACCTTGTTGCCTCTCCTGGCCACCTGCATCTGAAATGATCATGTGTCATGGTATACTAGGAGGTTTTGGATTTGATGTTGTCTCGTCATGAGTGACTGTAGGTACAGATAAACCAACAAACATGGCAAGACGAAGAATGAGATGAACGAAGGGAGCACATGCAGAAGGATAGGTTCACCAATGGACAAACAAATGATGCATGCGAAAAGATGTGCTCGCGAATGGATGATCATGCAAAGATATGTTCACGGACGGACGAACGAGAAAACATGCCAAATGTGCTCACAAATAGACAAACGGATGAACATGCGCTTTTCGTGAACAAATGAGCCTATCAAGCCTTCCAACATGCAAGCAATGAGCAATGTTCCTAAGCATCATCAAGCGAACAAAATACCATCAAAGACTCCACACACTTTTCCATGCGGAAGTGAAGTTGTGATACACCATGAAGACATCCATCACCCAACAACACTGTAGCTCGACATGCACTCCAGCAGCAGCACGAATATACCAACACTGTCATTTCGAGTCATTTCGCCCACATGTCTACTATGGGCTATGTTGTCAATCAATGTAATGTAAGGTGGAAGTCCAAGAGACCCACTTGTTGTACAAAGAGTCATGTAAAGTCGAAAATTCATGGAAATCAAATAGTCATGAGGGTAGTCGAACAACCACAAGGGTTGATTTCACCCTTGGCTATAAATACCCCCTCATTTGTATATGCAAAGGACTTTTCACCCCAGCTCCTCCCACATAGCCAAGAGAGTCTGTAATCTTTTCTTTGAGGAGTAAGTAGTGGCTCCAATGACCCACACTCTAGGTTAGTGATGTATGGTGTAACGATGTGTCTTGGAACTTTCGCTTAATTCAAAAGCTTGCCAGCAGGCTAGCACGTTTTCACACATGTATTGTAACTATTGTAAGACTATTTTTCAACACTTGTGATAGATGTTTCTTTAACTTGTGTTCTACATCTGAACTATTTCACTTCTTGTAATCCATAATATATTAATGGAAATGTGTTTTATATGCTGTTAACGGTGTCTCGCCCGTGTAGACTACCTTCCCAAATACCAGACATGCCTTTCACATGAAACTTGCTGTAACAACTATTGCACTCATTCATAATCATCTGTTGAGTGTTGTACGTGTTATCTTACCTTGTGTGTTGTGACTACCGCATCTGTGTGGATTGCTCCTCTGGAAGTTGTGCACATCCTATTATGTTGTGTGTTCCTAGCCGAGTTGGGACTTCATCCCAACCAACTTGGGACTAAGTCCCACCCTCTCCCTCTACATTGAAAGAACCATTGACACGAGTAACACTTACACTCACTAGGAATTCGAACCTCACTTCTCAAAGACAAAGCAGACCACTCTCCTCTAATGACAAGCAAGAGTTGAGGAAAATCCTTAAGACAATGGAAACTGGGCCATCATATAGGATGGGACTTCCACACCAAACGGTGTGAGGTTTAATTGGGACTTCATATCAAGGTGATCCCCTGAATGTTGGCAGGTCCCGTGCTAACAACATTTTTGGCACTAGAAGGAGGGCCACCACTTGTATATGGCTAAAATTCCCCTCACACTCATTCATCAACTATCTGGTCAAGGCAGTAAGTCGCATTCCCTCTCACCTACACGTGTCTTTGTAGTTCTTTCCTCCTCACCTCCCATAAGTAAAAACAATATTCCATATCAACACCTTCGCTCCATTCATCCCATCACTTGCTAGTTCGCGAAAGCAGTCGGATTGATCCCAGGCATACAACATCTTCCATACACATCAAAGAGGTCAAATGCCACTCCCACCAGAGTTATTGTATCATCGGTGGAAGAAGTAGTCCTTGCCACACTTGAAGGTCTGGAAGAAGCCATTGAAGATGAAGAGGAACCTCCCATCTTCTGGAAAGGCGAAAAAGACACTCTTGTGATCTTGGGATCAAACTCCAATATAGGAGGTCGAGGGGAAGGCATCAGAGGAGGTGGAGTCGGAGACGAACCAATCGACTCAAATAGGAACCATCATACTTCGAAGGAGAGGAAGAGCATGAACATGAATAAGAGATCGCTAACCCAAATCTTGAATGGATGACTCAAGGACAATTGGCTCTCCTTCCTGTTCTGCACAAAATGCCAAAGCGAGTAGAGGGAATGAATATCAAGTTCAACTCTGAGAGCACAGTGAAGGCAAAAGACATCTTAGACAACTTCTACCTACAACTGCAGACCCTTAAGGTACGTTATGATGACGTATCATGTAGATTGTTCCCATGTACCTTGGAGGGTCACATGGCTGCATGGTATCATATCCTTCCACCCAACTCGATATAGAACTAGAGTGTTTCCAAACGTATGTTGCTTGAAAATTTTGCTGATGACAAGATCCCAACCATGCTACTCAAAGAATTGGGAAGCCTTAAGATGGAGGGAAAATAGAAAGTGAAAGATTTCAACCAAATGTTTACAGGTATCTTGAACAAGTTTACAGCGGACATTAAACCTCATGACTCCATCATTGTTGACTATTACACATTCACATTGCCAACCAGCATTACGCAATTCACAAAGCAAGTTGTGAAATCAACACTCCTGGAAAGTTGTGAAGAGGTTATTTTTGTTGAAAAGGACTCATGCGCAATCAGAGTCATCAAGAATGACGAATCAATGAAGGACTCCAAGGATGCGAGCAGGAATCCCCAAGAAATGGAGAGCAAGGGTAGAGATAAGGAAGCAACCGATATTGAGACCCTCACTCGCCTTGTCAAGAACTTGACCACGGAAATGTTTGAGCTCAAGCAATGGAAAATGGACACATTTGCAAGTAATCATCCACCCAGACAGAGACAGACAAACAGTTCATCAACTGGCTCGTCAAGCAACAACGGGTTCGCTTCAAAAACTGCGCAGAAGCCTGTGTTCCAACTCAAACAGTGTGCAAATTGTAAGTTCTATTCTTTCCATGAAGAACATCACCCCAAGAACTCTTGTTCAGATTGGAAGTGAGTCGTTATCTCTGTTTGCAGTCATACACTTGATGTGGAAAGAAATATGAAGGAATAGCTAGAAGACACTGACGATGACGAAGAGGCTACATCGGATGAAACATCAAGTTCTGGGCATGTGGTGAATGCATATCAGTTCTTGCAAGTAATTTCAAAGACGAACACTGAGAAGCAGTCCCAAAAGAAAAATGATCGTTGCAATCTTAGGATTAAAGGGGCTCCCCCTACAGTTGGGGAAATGCAAGAGAAGGTGAAACTGCTGATAAAGAAGGCTGATCCAATGACCGCCCCAATACAAAAAACACAAAGCAAGTCTGGGAAGACAGTGGCGGATAAGACTACATCCATGAGGAGCAAGTTGCAAAACACCCCGCCGGACATCCACACATCCATTCCACCCCGAACACCTTGGTAAGTCTACCACCTATGGAATACAACATTGTTGAAGACATGAAGAAAACTCAAATGAAGATTAGTTTGTTCGAGCTAGCTAAGGTCCAGAGTCAACGAGATATCCTACTGCGCGCAATGGGACAGACAACAATGGACAACACAAATAGGCGCTACGCACAAAAAGTGCACTACGCACCTGGGTGTTGGCATAGCGCATCTATTGTTGGAGCTTCAAAACCAATTTTCTCACCATCCTCTACCTCAAAATGCACCAATAACCTCTTGGCAAGTAAGTACACCCTCTCATCTAGCCTGGCAAGAGATTTTTTGCATCCATGGTGGCAATTTGAATATTGAAAAATGAAACCCTAGCTTCTCTCAAAATTATCTTGCCAAGCTTGTCTAGGGTTTAGTTGTTTTCGCTGTTTTTACTCCCTTTTGATTATTTTCCTATATCCCATCCCCTTGCACTAAGTTTCCCTAATTCATTCCTTTTTTCCGCTCCCATTGACACTCACCTTATTCCCTATCACCAAAACCCTGAGCCCTATACATAATTCCTACCATTCTCAAAACCCTAATTCCCATTTCCCAAACCTATCATTCCCTAAAACTCTACTATCATCATCAAAACCTCACTCACAATCCTATTATCAGTCAATCCCTTTATCCCCAAAAGAAAAACAAAATTCTTCCTATATTGGAGAAAATCTCTTCATACTCATCCACATTTGTAAGAATGGAAACAGATTCAACATATGAGAAGGATACTGAAACTGTCAGTGACTCTTCCCAAGAGGTTCATGCACCAAGAAAACCACACAAAGGAGGAAAACACATCCGAGAGGAGCCGACCACTCTCACAGAGTTACTAGCTTGCCCTCTTGCAGTAACATGTTTTAAACATCAATCTTGTTACCAGTTTTGTGAGATGGTGGAGAGGGTGCAATATCACCATGAACTTGCTAGGTTGTTTGTTCTTCATCTTCAAAATGTCTAGGTGAACCTAGTTGGTGCTTCTTTCACTTTGACACCTAAAACTATAGTAGCAGCAATAGGCATTTCAAATGTGGGAGAACAGTGGAATAAGGGGCAACATGTGGGTTGAGAGCATTATGAGCCTTACATCAAGGCTAGTTATCAGAGGCAAATCAGTAGGGTCTTCCCTTTCAGATATCTATAAGACACTTATGCTCCACTTATGAAACTCATTATCAAGTATTTCACCTGTGAAGGGAGGTTTTCTCGTTTGTATACTTACCATGTTAGATTGCTAATGCACTTCACTAGAGTGAGGATGCTGAACATCCCCTATTTCATATGCTAGAATATTGAGAAAATGGCTCATTATGTGCAAAGGAAACCTCCTCCTCAGCAGTTTAGTAGCATTTATGATTTCTCGTTGATTAAAATTGTTATTTTGCATCAGCTAAGCTTGCTGAATGTTTCATGGGATACTTTCATTGAACGTGATGTCTTCAAAGGCCCTCAGGTGACTCCATCAGTGCTTCATGAGGAAGGAGGGCCTTCAAACCAACCAGATGTTCATGAGACTCAACCTATAGGTGTGCCAGTATTTATCACTTATGAGAAAGGCACAAAGAGACTATTTGCAGCTACCAAACGAGTATTATCTCCACTAGGGGTGGAAGAGGTCTCATTCTCTTCACTGGACAACAGGCAAATGCTATCTTCACCTGGGGTGAAAGGGGATTTGCCTTCTTCTTCAGCAGAGTATGTACAGGACAAAGGAAATAAACCATTGCATGATGAAGGGCTTTCTGAAGGCCAAGACAGAGATTTCATTTTGATTAAGGACGAGGACACTGATTTGGGCTCACTCAAGGATGAGATCATCAAGGAGCAGGAAGCTGAGATCCAAAGCCTATAACTTAACATTGAGAGGGATAAATGGATTGTTAATTACCTTGAGCAATAGAAAAAGCAATTGGAGGACAAACAAACAATCATGGCACTGCAAAATATAAGGGAAAACCAACAATTGGCAAAAAGAAGGAAGGTCAAGCTAACTTCACTAGATAAAGAAATTGAGGCTGACCGGGAATCATGGTTAAAGAGGGCAAACATTCATTTGGAAAAGCTACTGGACAAGGCAAACAAGGAGAAGAAGATGTTGCGACACATGGCTTACCACTATTTGGCCCGAAACAAAATTTGCAAGGCAAGGATAAGGAGCCTAAAATCCAAGTTAAAGAGAGCTTTGAGGAGAAAAAAAGAGCAAGATAAGCTCAAGATCTTGGCTAAAGCATCATTGGCCTAGCATAGCACCTAAAAAGGATCACTCATGCCAAATTTCAGGAAATTTGGTGAAGTTTTTGTCGTTTTTGAATTTTTGAGGCAAAAAACAGGTTTTTCTGACAGGTGCATAGCACCACCGGCGCTACGCTTTTGATGGGGGCATCTTCTTGCAAACTGGCTTACATATTTGGAATCAACATGAAAAAATATGCTTTCTCAGAAATGGCTAGAAAGTTTGGACAAGTTTTGAACCTCCAAAATGGCCAAAAACACCTCAAAAATGCCCTTTCTGCCAGTTTTTTGCCACACAGGAAGCAGTCTTCGGAGATTGCATTTTTGGAGGGAAACTGGACACCAAATTAAAAAATTTCACTTGTCCTAGAAACTAGACAGATTACCTTTCCAACAAGCCATCTTGGAGAAACTTTGATGAAGGGGAAGACCTCCAAATTCAGCTGGGAAAAGGTGCTATGCATACAATCACCGGCGCTACGCATAGGATAAATTATTGCCAATTTTGCTCAAAACTCAAAATTTTCGTCTAGTTTTTTTCTCAGTTTGACTTTTTCTCTCTCATGGTCAAACTCATGATATAAATTGATGTAAATGGATGTTATTTGATGTAAAAATTATTAAAATTGACTCAAGGAGGTATATGCATCATGTATAGGTAGTTTTGAACTAAATGAATTAGTTTCCATAGTTTTAGAGGCAAGTTGTTCCACTGCCTATTTTTCAATTCCTAGTTTAGATCTTGTTGAAACAGCTCCTAGACTCATGGATTTGACCCCTAATGGCTAGCATGGGTGGTTTGAGGCCTATATCTTGTACTTTCTTAGTCATTTGTCAAGGTTGGACTCGTGTGGATGCATTGAGCACTATTGTACATCACCTCTGCAGTTTGGCAAGGAAATAAACCAGGGTTTTGCAGCATTTTGTGGGATTCTTCTGGTAATATGAATTAGCATAGTTTCCTTCTCATTTATTCAGTGCTCTTATGTTTATGTGTGCCATCATCTCTTTTATTCCTCATAGCTATATGAGTCAAGTGTAAAAGGTAGAATTCATTGATGTTTCAATGCTCTGCCTTGGGGTTTATTTAGTTCTACATGTTTTCTACTATTTGAAGAGGACTCATGACACTTGTAGGCCCTCTCTAGCTCCTCACCAGTCTTTGGACTCACCATTACACTCATTTCAAAGTGCTAAAACACTTGCCTACCTCGCCCCACAGAAGCCTCTGCAAATTTGTGTTCATTTCTCGGACCCAAAGCTGCCTTTCTCATATAATCGAGCAACCAACCATTAAAATTAATCAAATTCCTCTGAGCAAGCATACCTAGCCTAAAATTAGTTTTTATATCAGTCATCATCTCAAGCATTCCTTGATAAATTTTCGTTGATATCGAAAAGGAGAGAGCCCTCTCCTGACCTGGTAGGGCTAGCTACCAGGTTAAGCGTGGTTTGATGTTACCCTAGAACTGCCTTTCTTAGCCTGAGGTAGATTTAGGCACTAACAGAACCTAGCTCCTATCCTATCAAGATGAGGTCAACATAGGATAGGCTTGGATCATCTAATCATATATCCTTTCATCCCTTTGAACATGGAAATTAATCATGCAATTATGGAAAACCATTCAATGTCATATTACTGAAAAAAACATTTGCATTCATCTATAAATTGGCCTCCCATAATAAAGCCAAGGATCTTGGATATTATAGAGAAATATTGTTGGTTTAGAGACTTGAATCATTGTCAAAGTAATGTTATGCTGCTGGATTGATGTTGCTATTAGTGTGATGAGGGCTTGGTCTAAGCTAGATGAGTGACACAAGATTGAACCACATTGGGTGTAACTTCTCCTTCTATCAATCAATAAAGTTGTTTGTTCCTTTTCCAATACTTTTGTTTATATCTATGATGAATGTATGTTCAAATGTTGTCAATTCCATTTGTTTACAATAAATATATCATATGTTTTGATTGTTTTCGTCTTTTGTTTATGTCCAATTGAGCGAATTCCATTTGAGGGAGAGTGATGGGAGAAACTCAAAGGAGATAAAAGGGTGAAGGATCACAAGTAGGTTATTTTCTCTTATCTGTTTATTGTAGGAAAAAGTTAAACATCTTTACTTCAGTTGTTCTAAGTGTAGCTACCCACTTAGGGAAGATATACTTATCCATAGGTATAAATTTTGTATAACAAATTGGTGACCATACTGCAAAAAAACCATTGTTCCTGATAGTTATCCCTTGTCCTAGCAGCACCAATATACTTTTCTTGAGTTCATTTACCTATATTCAGTCATTTTGAAGCTTGTTTGGTCAAAATGTGTGCTTATTTGTGTTTTGATAGTGCTCTCTGGAATCAACACACTGTTGATCTTGACACAGTGCATTGTAGAGCAACCTTAGCCTAGAGACAGTGCTCTACAATGCACTGTCTCCCACTCAGGTCTACGGTGGTCCCTATCAAGCCAAAAACCTATCTTTTTGCTTGATTTTTTCCAAAATGTTTCACATCTTGTTTGTTGAATGGTCAATGTTTCTCTATCCCTGATGTCCAAATTAGCATTTATTTTCCATGCCCACTTTGGCTTTGTTTTTTAAATGTTTCTCTATGTTTACTTTATCATTGTCGAATAAATCCCAAAGTTATTTTACATTGATTAGTCTTTACTTTTCTGAAAAAGAATTGTCGTAAAGTCTTCATTTCTTTGAAAAATAAATTGTCGTAAAGTCTTTGTTTCTTGTGAAAAGCATTGATTGATCGTTTGTGAATTTAGTTTCTTTATGTTCATCTAAACATTAAAGGAATGAATATAAAAACATGCATAATGCATTTATAAGTTTGTGTGTGCTTGTAGGAATGGTATAGGAAAATTTGCATTAGATGTGCTCTATGTTATTTGTTTAAATATTTTGATTGCTCTATCCCTTTTACTTACAATTTTCATTGTTTAAATCAAATGAAAAAATGTTTCCCATCTTAGTTGCATTCTAGGAGTTTCATAAACATCACAAAGTGAACCTGAAAGGAAAACTTTTAAACAAGATCAGCTAAAATTTATCTCAATTAACTTAATGGAGCATTGTAACTTAATGCATGACATTTAGAGGTCTAGGCTAGAGACATGTTCTGGCATAGTTAAATGTAGCAGATGTTGCTAATTTTTTTCGATACATTCCGAATGTGATACCTCATTCCACGTACGTAAGTATATCGTAGCTCGTCCACGTATGTTCAGGTATATCGGGCGGTGTTATAGTATGAAAATTACAAGGGAATCCTCTCACTGTGCAGTTTCGCATTAGACAGTGCTAACATGGATTGGGCCTCCACGTACTTTCGGGTATATTTGGGAGGACTACATTAGGTTGCTATCCATCCATAGGTAACTAAGTCGGCTACCTTATATACTGTGATACACCAAAAACAACATTCAAGGATATTACCTACACGTATGTTAAGTCCTTGGCTCCTCGGAGGCAGTATATTGCAGTTCACAGTTACTTGGCCATTATTTTGCCTAGATTACCCTCTTTTTTAAAATTTATTTTTAAAATAAAATCAATTAGAAATCGTGGAATAAAATCAACCTTTACCCTGTCGTTCGCGTAGGATAGCGAGTAAACCGCCTTTACTACTTGAAGCTACACCTAGTCGGTGAAAGTGGTCTCGTTTGACTAAGCCTAGTACATTACAAACTTCTACTTCTTCATCTGATCTACTAGAGTCACCTATACCAGGACGTACTGCGATTCCAGTTACTCGTACTATTACTGGTTTATCTGCTATTGAAGTGGAACCTTTACAATTACCTGAGGACACTAAAACTGAACTTAGTGAAATGGTAACTGAAGTTATCCAACAAGAATTTGATCATAAACCAGAAGTTGTTCAAGAAATTCATCCTAAACCCTTTGTTCTTTTACCAAAACACTTCGATCCTAAAGTTGATCAACCAAAAGTTATTCTTGTACCGGAAGACGATCAACTAGTTTATCCTCAGACATCTGTAATTGTTGAGACTTCTCCTTTACCGCAGAGTCAAACACTGGAAATTTATTACGGACTTGATGGTGAAATCCTTACACCCAGTTTGATTACTATTTGTTAGGTTCCTATACCAATAGGAGTCATAATTTTGAATGACTAAGGTTAAGCCTTGTAATATTGTACATACCTTTTCTTTCTGCAAATGTTTTCCATATTAAAAAATTAAAAAAATGTAAAGAG
The DNA here is from genome assembly GCA_000404065.3 of Pinus taeda. NCBI lineage: Eukaryota > Viridiplantae > Streptophyta > Pinopsida > Pinales > Pinaceae > Pinus > Pinus taeda. Next base: position 47,052 of record APFE030165690.1, read on the forward strand.
GGTGTGTCCTAAAAGAATAATCAAAGGACAAAAAGAATGAGAAAATGTAAAAAAAATGAAAATATATGAACCCCAAAAAACAAAAGAGACCATGAAAGTGTGCAAGTCAAAATCCCACTGCTATTTACTTTTATGCATAATAATGATTGTGTGCAGCTTGTTATTCATGCCACAATCCATGGTAATCAAACTGTTTAATATTGATTATACCATGCTTTGAATTTTATGTTTATAGTTAGAGAATAAAATTTGGCCAAACAATTTAATCTTGGCAGATCATTGGATAGGTGGAGAAAATAAAAGGAGCTCATCAATTTAATCTGAGCCCTTGGATGATATAAGGTTAGAATTAGATAGTTCACTTTTAAAAGAAAAAGGATTGATAAGGATTTTCCAGCCTAAATGAACCCAAATAAAATGAAGAAAAAATGGTAGAGTAAGTAAATGGGTAAGTAGAAGAAAGGTTGCAGAAATATCAAGTGATTACACAAAAGCGCTTATGTCATGTTTTAAATGCATCTTTCAAATGTGCATAAGCAGTAAACAAAGCAAGGACAATGGTTTACAATTTGGTTTATTTAACATCCCCTTAGTCATTTCACCCCTCTACTTACTAATTTCCCATAAATAAGTTCTAGTACTTTGAATCGTATGAGTCAAAGAGGCTCAGAGCATTTCTCTGACTTTTAGAGGGACTAGACCCTCGATTTAATGACTTATGGATGCAGGTGTTAGAATCCCCTCCATGAAATTCATCTCCCTTCATTTTCCCTCATTTCCCTAATAAAACCCCCTTTTCCTAAGGTTAAAACTTCATTTACCTAGCAAAAGTGAGCCACCCCCATGTAAATCCTATTTCACTAATAAACCCACAAAAAACACTTTATCCTAAGTATAAAATGAAGTGCACATAAATGTTATATTTTACCTTTTTACTTAGGAAAAACCCACTTCGCCAATCATATTTCATATTAATTTCTAATTTTATTATATAATTCCCCCATACCCCTTTTCTCGTATATTAATTAATTCCTTGATATAAATAACCCAATCCCTTAGTTTTAATAAAAACTATATAAATTACCCATATCCTGAGAAAATTAATTAATCCCGGCATTTGACCCTACCCGATCACCTAATTCTATCATTAAGCGACACCTGATCACTTAACCTAGGATTCATTCCTAAGTTAATCCTAAACCGCCAAGGTTTAAAGCACTGGGCCCCTCCCTAAACCCAACATTTATAACTCGTGTGTTTCCCTTTGCCTGATTTCCATCCAATCAACTTTCGCTTCATATAATGGCCTACATCCATATTAGCCAAACCCGGTCACCTACCTTTACCTGCTCGATAAGCTGGTTTTCCCCGACCCCCCAAATTGTATGTGTCACGCTCTAAATCACTTTGGGTGACCCCTCCTGAATACCGCCCGAGCCACAAAACTGGTGTGATGGCCCTCCAATACCGCTTCCCCGATTAACCGAAAAAACCGCTAAATGTTCATTTGTAAATGAACTCGCCAGAAGAAATCGTTTTTCCATAAAAGGCCGAAAAGCCCTCTTTTCACCCTTTTCACTTATTTTCTCTATAAAACTGTGAAAACCCTTGCAACTCCTAAAAACGCCGAATTGACCAACATACCTCCAAATTCTCTCCAGAAGATGCTATAGACAACCCAACCGACCTCCCAGTCCATACCAGAACCATACAAACCTCTGGAGTTTCCGCAAACCATCAATTTGAAGCCAATTTGCCTAGTTCCAGGTATTTCACCATAGAATACCACTACCTATTCACATTTGGAAAAATTCAGCCTGTTATCTATTTTCATTAAGTCAAATTAATTGAAATTTACCTTAAATTTAAGAACACCTGTGGCCAAAATCTTCTAAGAAGTTTCCAATTTTCGTTTTAAACCTATGAACAAGCCCCCAACACCCAATTTAAATCCACAAGAACTAAGTTATTGCTACCCATGTTTCCTTGGACATTAGACCGATCACAACTCCGCATTTGGACCTTGACCACATTCCCTTAGCTGAAAAGTGTTATCACTCTAAAGTCTTCCCTAGAAGTTATAAAAAGAAGGAATAATCCGTGGTAACCACAAACCTAATATTTTAGACTCAGGTTCTAGCCAATCTAAGTCCAAAGACGACTCTCTCTTTATAATTTAACTTTGTCTGCTGGGATTTTAGGCTAGTTCTTACTGGTCATAGAGTTTTGGTTTTGATTGGGTGGTGGGATTTCTAGTACATATGGACAGAGCAAGTCATTGAAGCCATTGGGCTATGGAGTCAGTCAAAGAGTGGCCTAACTAGACCAGATCAATTACTAAAGGAGGAGTTCACAGGACAAGATAGCACAACAAAAGGCAAATCTACAGGTTCAAATGGAGGAGGTAATCCTAACCAGGGTGAAAGGGCAATGAAGATCCTTAAACTGGGATCAAGACAAAGAACAAAAGGAGATCAGTAGTAAAGGGAAACTAAGAATCCTTTACTATGGACCTAAGGCGGGAAACTACAGAAGTAAGGGAGCAATCAAGAATTCTCACACCAAGATAGTTTAGCAGAAAACATAAAGAAGGTAAATAGTCAAAATAGAGATCTTTAAAGCTAATTCTGAAATATCATTCCTAGTTTACCATTCAGATTTCATAGAAACACATGTGAATATTTATAAACATGAAGAGAAAACAGTAATAAACATGAGAGATAATACTTATTTGATTTCCACTGTGCACAAGAATCTTGTCAAATGTATTTAACTTTATTCCATATTCTAGCAAGCCAATCCAATCTTGATTATAATAGCTCCTTAGCTCGATAAGAAAAATGTGTATAGAAATGTCTTTGAATCCACCCTAATTGCTTCAAATTGTGAAGTATTTATAAAAAAAATATTACAAAATATCTCATAACAGTTTGAGAACTATTCTAGGAAATCAAAAATATCTTCAAGCATGAAGATAGAGACATCTAGAAAACTGCTTTCTCGTTGTCCCTTTTATTAAGGTTGTGTTGGCTGTTGTATTTCGAATTTGGCTCTTGTAGTTGACTGATATCCGTGTGTTGGAATTATTTTATGTCTTCACCCTACTGATACTCTTTACATGTTCATCGTCGACCCTGTTTCACCTATTTTACCTGGATGCCATATGGATTTACTGTAGTAACTTTATAGAAAATCTGTTAATTTTACCCACCATTCCTCTTCAAGTAATTTCATTTTTAGCATCTTTCGGTATGTCTCATCAGCTTCGGCGTACTTGGAAAAATTTGGCTTTTAGTCGAACAAGTGCTTTACTTCATGCTCCAGGTAGAAGAGATTTTCCAAACTACCATATAATACCTTTCCCGTGGGTAAAAGATTTTACCCCTGAAGTGCTAGCTTGTTCGTTGGCCAACTTGTGTAGTCTTTCAACATAGTCCTCTTGGGTCATGAACTTTTCATGAATGACCATGGGACTGGGGAGGCCCTTTTCCCTCAAAATTCCAAATTTTGTCATGAATTTATCAATGTCAACTTGCATGCTTTGGTAATTTTTCTCAAGGTTGAGCATTGGGTTCCTTTTAGTAAGAACCCTCTTGATTTCTATGATAGTCTTTGTTCTATCATCTATTCCAAGGTCATCCAGCTGATACCTATTCTTGTTGTTCAAGAATTTTATGAGTTGGTTTGCCTCCTCTGGCTGGTATCCCAGATCTCCATTTGTCTTTACTATTGCCTTGGTGGCCACTTTCACTAGTTTAGTCTGTTCAAAAATGACTTGAATTGATGCCAGATATCATTGACAGAGTCAATGATCTTTGACGAGAGCATCTCTTTTATTTGTGCTAATGGCTGCTACAATGTTAAGTCTTTTTCAAGGACTTTTATCCTTTCAACCATCCTTTGATTCTTCTAATTTTTTTCTTTCTTCTGTACCTGTGCAAGCTTGCAATCAGTTTCCATGCTTGAAACTTTCTCTTTTAGATCTTAAGCTCTGTAGCCTGGATAGTCATTTCTTCCATGGCTTTCACTAATTCAGTTGTCTTGTCTATAGATGTCCCTGCACTTATAGATGTACCTGTAATTGGCATGGTTGTAGCTGGTGGAACTATTGGTGCTTAGGAAGCAACCAACATAGAGGGCACTACTGTTGAGACTATAGGAATGACAGTCTGTGGAGTGGTGGTTAACTCACTCTGCTTAGACGAAATTAAGTTGTCTAGCTCTTTCTCTATTTCCTTTAATTGATCATTTATCTTAAGCACTAAGTCCATAAGCTCCTCCTATTCCTTCTAGGTTTCTAGTACTTCAGCTATTTGTGGATGATGTGGATGAGGAATTTTGAGTTGTTTCTTCAAGGTAGATATGTCATCATTTTTCTTTTTGATAAGTCTTTCCGCAACCTTTGCATCCTTGGGATCATGCCCCAACTCTATGATTAAGTCCTCTAAGGACTTTATCCTGGTATCCTTGGCCTGTGAGGAGGCCTTTTCTAGTTGGAATTGTGATGACATATTATTCTGTGAATTTTGTAATTGGTGGGTTGCAATGGCCTTGCTAGTCAATGTGGATAGACCATTTCTCCATTCTGCTTGTGCAATTCTATTTGTTCGATAGGATGTATATCCTTCACCAGCACCTCAAAATATGTCTTCAAATAATCTGTTATACACCTAGGTTTCTATGTTGTAGGCTTCATGAAAGTCATTTGCATCTTACCTTCCTTTACATAAAACACTGACATTAGCCTTGTCTGATTGGTGGGAGCCATTTTGAGGTATTGTGCATAGCTATGAGCCTTTAATCTTTCATTTCTGGCCTTTATTTCTTTGTACTTTTCCCTAATGTCCTAGTCCTGGCCAGTTGGAGCCCTGAAAGAGGATACTTCCACACTCTTTTGTCTTTCTATCATTTGTATGGTGGAAGGTTCTTATGTTCCTCCAGAGGGAGTGGCCTATTTGCTCTCTGCTCTCACTGAACCTGTTGTCCCAGTTGTCTCCTCTGTAAACTCTAGTTCTGAAAAAGGAGTTAACCTTTGCCTCTTAGCATAGGTCTATGCAATAGGTCTACCAGATGGAGTGGCCTCATCTCTATCTCTTTTGTGATTTTTCTCCTCATTTAGAGGAGTCTATACAACCGGAGGAGTACTCATCTTTGGTTATGGTGGTCTTGTCTAAGTCAACTCTTCTGAAATGTCTGGCTGCTCTGACTCTTCTTGCTCTAGAAATTCTTCTTCTACTTGTTGCTCGTTGGGTTCCTATGTTTCCCTTTGTGATAGGGATTCTATTGGTACCTGTACAAAGGAATCTTCATCAAGTCTCCTTTCTAGATCAATCAACACATTATCGACAACAATTTCCATGCTATCTCTGTCTACTAAAGTATTCTCCACCCATTCTAGTTGATTTGCATATTGTTCTATCTCACGAATCCTATGGTGGATGTAGGGAGATAATTTGTTCTTCTGTTTTCTATTGCAGATGAAGTCAAAGGGGTCATATCTCCATATGAAACTCTGTTTTAGTTTGAGTTGTTGAAATATTTCATCTACTTCTGCTCCATCTTCCCTATTGTTGCATGCAAAGGGGCTTAACTGGTCTTTTATTCTGAGTTGAGCTTTTTTCTTGGGCTTTACAAAATGTACGTCATCTGAATTAATTATTTTCTTGTATTACTCTAGAGAAAACAATATCATGGGGAGGTATCTTGGTAGTTTGCAGGGAGGCAATACACAACCATATATCCTGATTTCAGTGTGATTTTGGTATAAATACCAATATCCCACTTTGTGTTGTTTAGATAATTGTAGGACCCTCCTGATATCTGCACTGATCCTAGGTGGAGGACTTCCTAACAACATAGTTTCCACTGGATGCACAGAAAGGTCTATTAAATCTATATAAGTATATGGAGATTCATATTGGTGGAACAATGCGGTCTAGAAGACTACTGATCTGGGGTTGCCTCTGGTATCAAGCTTTTGAAGTGTGAATGGAAATTTATCAACCTAATAGTATAGGAAAATATGATATAAAACTGATGAATATTTGAATACTCTTTCATTGTCCATTCTCATGAATTGATCATGCATCTTATCTGCAATGAATTTGGCATAATCAAACATGATGGCAGGGGGCTGGCCAGGAGTGTAAATGGACATGAAGGCTATAATAATCTCATCAACATACTCATTGGTAGTATAGCCCAGAATACTAGATATCATTGGTATAATGTCTCGGCCCATCTTGGAAAAAATGTTCCTCATGTATGGGGGAGGATCCTCTGTTATGTATTTTTTTCCATAATGAAGGTCTAGAATAATTGAGGAAGTTCGATGGAGGTAATTCTACGGAATCAATCAAGCATGTCTCCAATGGAAATGGGGGTCAGGTTTTGTGGTTTCAACTGTAGCATTTCATTAATCGATTCAATAGTGATGGTGAATAACATAGTATGGTTAGGGGTCACCACTACTCTTTGACTCGGACTGTAGTTCACATGGCAGTAGTGGACAATTTCAGGGAAGATATGAACTCTAGGGAACTGGTACTTGGGTAAATTTGATTCCCAAAGTCTAATTTTGTCTGCGTTTTTTAGATATTCGTCTCTGTACCTGCAGTGCAATTTAAATGGGGATTCCTCAACAGTGGTATCCTTAATTTGAAAATCTTTGTCCACCAAGGGGAGATGTTCTAAATCTAGGTGGGGAGTGTTAATTGGTCGGACATTGATTGCAACTGGACCGACCATTCTTGGTTCTTGTGGATTCAAGAATGGGGGAAAGGGTTTTCTATCAAATTGGGGGAAAATTGGTTCAATTCAGAGAGGTTTTGGGGTTGTTGGGCAATTATTTCACTTGATTACTTAACAATTCAAGCAATTTAGTAACATGTTTTAGGAATGCGACAGGGTTTCTCAGTGATTTTGCGTAAATACATGATTTTGGCTTTGAACAGGTTGATGGTCAATTGTGCACATTTTGCAGGAGGCCTTCGTGAACTGGAGGGTAGACTGGAAGTTCAACGAATTCTGTAGATTGGTGGTTGGACGTAAGTTGGTAGTTGGACATTGACAGTCACAAGCATGGAGGTTTGGAGTGTTCTTTTCAAGATAAAACCAAAAAATGATATTTTTTTGGTTTTATTTACAAATTCAACCGATTTGGCAGGTACATGGGGAAAGGTAAGTTTGGCATTTAGTGGGGGATGAGACTTTTTTTCTTCTAGCGGGAGGTGGTAAGCAGGTTTGGATTGCACCGCTTTTGGGCTAGGGTGGTTTTGAGGGGAAGCTGCCCGATGCCATTCATCGGGGGCCACATAGCGGCGGAGTCAACAGTGAAACCACCCATATCGGGCGGGTAAAGTTTGACGTTCGGAGGCCGCCCGATATGATTTTTAACCGTCAGATCAAAAGGGGCATATTGCACGGTGATCAGGGCAGGGTTTTGTCATGAGGTTTAATGGAGGGGCCTGGGGAATGTTTAAGAGTGGCGGGATTAATTTAATTAAGGATTAAGGGCATCGGGGGTGATTTCATTGGCGGTGATTAGCCTCATAAATGGGTAATTATATGGGCTCATTTTACCTCCTAACCTAGTCAAACCAACCATTCTCTTAGCTTATTACATGATTTTCTGATTATATCTATGCTTATAGAGTGAGTTGAGTTAGTTATTGTGCCATGTGGTCTAATGTCTATTTAATGTAGATTATTGATGATTTTTGATGTCAAAGTCAAGGATCTAGTGGAAAAATGGCACCAATAACTCGAAGTGGACAGAGGAGATGACTTCTAGGAGGGAATCCCCCTCATTTATTACTCCTCACTTCAAATTCCCCTTCATTCAGCTCGGAGTACAAGCAGCTGAAACATGCACTAGGAGGCAGCCGAGCAAGTGAAAGATGGCTGATGATTATCTCGAGGTTTGGGAGCCAAGCCTCCCTGATTTTAAGGAAGCTGTTGGTAGCTTCATTTGTATAAGTAGAGAGGCCTAGGGCATCACTAGGGTCGGATTTTTGTTGGATTTTTGCTTATCTAAACTCTGCTCAACTTCGAGCTTATTATTTTGTGATAGTTTCATGTAATCTTGCTATTGTTTTGGACATAAAGATTGAATCCTTTCTAAGTTAACACTGAGTTACATCAGAGGGCTGAAGCTCTTGGGTTAGGGCCCAATCCAAGTAGCCAAGCTCCTCTTTACTTCTATTTTTATGTTTTATTTCAGTTGTAGATTAGGTTGTTGTTAGATGTATCTCTTTTATAGTTAATAATAGGTTTCTTTTGATGATTCAGTAGTTTTCTTCCATTTGTGCTTTCTATAGTAGGCTAAGTAGTGATAAAGAGAATATTCAAAATTATAGCAAGAGTTCCTTGGCATCTCTTCCTCCCTTTGGGACCATGATTTGAGGCAAAGACCCTCTTACTGCCCCAAAAACACAAATTTTCCTCATTCATAGGACTTCTAGTGTTTGCAGCTTTTTAGTAGGTTAATAGTCTAGCTTTGTTTTGCTTTAGATCTTCTTCATCATGCTCACTTCTTGATTTTCAATAGTCTTATTTCATGATTTCCTTTCCTATAGTATTTCACAACATTTCTTTTCATAGATCATCATTTAGACTAGTTTGATGCAAAACTTTGCTTTTCTAGATGCACTCATTTCATTGCTTGTTTGATCTTATTAGTTGACTGTCAGTTCCTTTGCAGCAAATCTCTTCTAGTAGTAGTCCAGCCTATCATCCATCCCATCCTCCATATGATCCATGCCCTACAGGTCACCCAAGTCTCACCTCAATTCTGCCTTAGTTTCCTGCAATTTCCATAGAACTTCTTCCTCTCTCCTTGAGAAAATCCAATCATATTTATCTCTCATGGTGGTTCATGGTAGAGCATAGGCACCCTAATACCTCATTCCAACCTTCATCCACCCTTTTCATCCACTCTCACACCCTCAAAATAGTGAAAACTGCTCTCGGCCTCCTCCTGTAGGCCTCTTGTAGGACATTGTTTTTCCTCCTATAGATTTCTTGTGTCCTCCTGTACATTTGCTTGTAGGATTTCTTTCGAAGGTCGTGTTAGGGCCTAAATCTACCTCAGGCTGAGAAAGGTAAGATCTAGGGTAACATCAAATCACACTTAACCTGGTAGCAAGCCCTACTAGGTCGGGAGAGGGCTCTCTCCTTGTCAATCTCAGCAAAATATGATCAATGAGGGCTTGAGATGACTCATGTGGATACTGATATTAGGCCAGGTATGTGTATAGAGGTGTTTGATTGAATTTGATGAAGTTTTGTGGGCTCAAATGGAAAGGCAGATTTGGGTGTGGGGAATGAGTCTCAGTTTTGCAGAGATCTCTATGGGGCAAGGTAGGCAACTGATTTGGCACTTCAAATTGAATGAAATGGAGAGATTTAGATAGGTGAGGATTTTAAGAGGGTAATAAAACCTCAGGGATCCTCTTCAAATAGCTAAAAACATCAATAACTAAGCAAACCCTAGGTAGATCACTGCAATTTCAATTGATTCTACCTTTATCCTTGTTTGTTTTAGTTAAGAAGAAGCAAGAGAGGTAATGGCATACATAAAACACATATAAACTTACAATTTATAGAAGGAAACACAATACCAAAGCAAGATGCCACATGAATCCCATAAAGTGCGGCAAACCCTGGTCTATTCCTTAGCCAAAACTGCTGAGATGAGTATACAATGAAGCTCCATGCTTTCTAAAAAATCCAACCATGCTAATGATTGAAAAAAATAAGATATAGGCAAACAACAACTCATCCTAGCCTCTAGGGGTTGAGCTCATGAGTTTAGGAGCTGTTCCAACAAATTCTAAACTGAGAACTATAAAGTAGGCAGTGGAACAGCATACCTCTAAAAACTAGGGAACTAATTCGTTCTGTTGCAAACTACCTTTTCATGGATGAATCTACCTCTATGAGTAAAAATTCAACATAATTACATCAAGATCCATACAAATATATTAAGTTACATCATGAGTTTGACATTAAGAAGGAGAAAAGTCAAACTGTCAAGAAACTAGGTGAAAAATAGAGTATTTCGGTCAAACTGAGAAAACTTTTCTAATGCGCCACACTGATTTCCCTATGCATAACGCCTTTTTTCAGCTACTTTTGGAGGCCTTCCCGGTTTCAAAATTTGCTCCAAGTGGGCTTGTTGGAAAGATCTGCTTGTCTACTTTATAGCGTGAGTAGAATTTTTGAATTTGACCTCCATTTACCCCTCCAAAACTAAATTCTCCCAAGACTACTTCCTGTGTGTCAAAAAAGGGGCAGAAAGGTCATTTTTAGGGTGTTTTTGACCTCTTTGGGGGCTCAAAACCTGTCAAAATTTTTTGGCCATTGGTGAGCATGCATATTTTTCATGAAAAATCCAAAAATGCTGAGTTTTCATCAAAAGGAGTCCCCCATCAAAAGCGAGCGCCAGGTGGCACGACGCAATGGGCAGAAAAACCTGTGTTTTGACCCAAAAATGCAAAAAGTGTCCCAAGTTTTTTGAAATTTGGGTTGAATGTCCTCCATTAGGTGCTATACTATGCCAAGGAAGCCTCGACCAAGATCTGAAGTTTATCTTGCACTTTTTGCCTCCTCAATCTCTTCTTCAACTTGGCCTTCAAGTTCCTGATTCTAGCTTGGCACACTATATTCCTTGATAAATAGTGATATGCCATGTTTCTCAACATATTTTTCTCATTGACAGCCTTCTCCAACATCCTCTCCAAGTGGATATTAGTCCTCTCCAACCAAGACTCACGATCAGCATTAATTTCTTGCTCAAGTGTTGTGATCTTGACTCTCCTCCTTTTGGCAGCTTGCCAGTTTTCTCGTATGTTTCTTAGCTCCATTATGGTTTGTTGATCCTCTAGCTACTTGTTTCTTTGCTCTAGATAGTTGATTATCCATTTGGCTCTTTCGAGGTTGAGAGACAAACCATGGATGTCCTCTTGCTGCTCCTGAATGATCTCTTTGAGCTTTGAGCTTTGTAAATCACTATCATCATCCTAAATGAGAATTAAATCAGTCTCTTGCTCACCTGAAGGCCCCTCATCATGCAATGGCCTCTTGCTCTTGTCCTGAACCTATTGTGTTGATGAAGGAAGTGAGACCCCTTCCACCCTGAGTGGAGATAATACTCGTTTTGCTGCTGCAAACAACCCTCTAGTGCCCTTTTGATAGGTGACAAACATCTGCACACTAGCAGTTTGTGTCTCATGACCCTTCTACTAATGTGCAGGTCCATCTGTCTCATGAAAAGCTTCTGGAGGTACCTGAGGAGCCGTGAAGAACTCATGAGAAATGAAATCCTCCCATGAAATGTCCTGCAAACCAAGTTGATGCATGACCACAATTTTGATGAGTGCAAAATGATATATATTGTTATACTACTGCTGAGGAGTTTTCTTTTGCACTAGGGTGGTCATATTCTCAATATTTCGGCACATGAAGTAGGGGAGATTCATCATTCTAACCCTGGTAAAGTGCATCAACAATCTGATATGATAGGCATATAGGCAAGAAAACTGGCCCTCACAGTTGAAATACTTAATTGTGAGTTTCATCAAGGGAGCATATGAGTCTTTCAGGTACCGAAAGAGAAAAACTCTGCTGAGTTGTCTCAAATAACTGGGCTTGACGTATGGTTCATAATGTTCCCTTTCAATTTGCTGCCTTTTATTCCACTTCTCTCCGACATTAGGAATACCGGTTGCTAGAGAAATAGACTCAGGTGTCAAGGTGAATGTCACACCAGCTAGAGTGGCTTGACCATTATGTAGATGAATCACAAACAACCTAGCCAACTCATGATGGTACTGGACTCTAGCAACCATATCACAAAACTGATAATAGGATTGGTGTTGGAAGCATGTGATAACAAGAGGGCAAGCCTGTAGCTCAGCCAATGAAGTAGCCTCCTCTAGTATATGTTTGTGAGGTCTCCTTGGTGTATGCATTTCTGTAGGAGAGTCACTGTGTGTCTCTTCATCTCGGTCATATGATGGATAATATTCCATGTTTGCTAATATGTGAGTTTTCTTGATGAGTATGAAGAGATTTATGGTGTTTTTATTTTTCTGCGACCAAGGGTAAAAAATGTATGAGGGACTGTGGAGGGAGAGGGTATGAGGGGTTTGGGAATATTATGACAAGTTTTTTGGGAAATAGGGGGTTTAGGGAATAGTATGTAAGCTTAGGGAAAACAATTAGGGTTTGGGGATTTTGTAGTTAGGATTTGGGAAAATGGAAATTCGGGATAGGGGTGAATGATTTTAAGAATATAGGAATTAGGGAATGAGTGGATGAAATTGAAAAATAAATGGAGGAGTCAAAGAGTAAGGGAGTTGTTGGATACCTATACCAATAGGTTTCATATTTCATGATTGGCAAATTCAAATGCAAAATATGCTCTGCTTTGTTGATACAAAGATCCCATATTTCCAAGAGAAGACAAGGTGTGTACCTAGCTTCATGTTTACTAAATTTTGATGGATGCTCCAACAGTCTAATTTCAATTTTCTGATTGTGGAATAGAGAAAGAAGTCTGTCCAAACTGTTTAATCTTGGCAGACCAATAGTTAGGCAGAGAAACTAAGGTTCCCAACTACTTAATCTGGGGCCTTGGAAGCAATAAGGGTAGTGCTAAATAGGCAATCAAAAGAAAAAGCCAATGGAAAAGAAAATGCACATAAGGGTCTGCAAGTCCAAGTGCACCCTCCAAGAAGAAACAAAAAAATGCTAGGCAAGTAGATGGGTAGGTAGATGGGGTTGCAGAAATGGTATTCCTTTTAACTGAATCTTGTTGGTCAAGATAAGGAAAACAACACAATGGAGCATGTCTAACTTCCTTTTTTCCCTGTTTTACACTAATTACTAACATCCCTACACTAGTTGTGTTTATGAAGAATTCAAGATTTTATGTTGGTTCTGGTTTCCTTTAAAAGCCACATTTCTTGTCTAAAATTCTTTTCATTTTGATCTACTCCCTAAGCTAAGTGGTTTTCAAATAAACTTAGTGTTATCACTCCTCATTCACCTTTTCCCTCCATATTAACCCCTAACTTCTATTATCTAAATTTCCTATGTCACCCTTTCCCTACTATTATAACACTATGGTGTATAAACCCAAAACATTCTATAAATATCCCCCCCCCTTGGCATTATAGCCATATATTCACTACTAGGGAATCAAATTGACACTTGGTCAGTTTGAGAACCCCAAGCCTTACCTCCTTTCCTCCTTCAAAAATCATTTAACCTATTCAACCCTTCATTTGCCTAAAAACCTTGTAAAAAACCCATTTTCACCCCTAAACCGCTCAAACGGCAAAATTACATGAAAAACCCATTTTTTTCGACTTATCCTAAGTTTTTGAGCTATGCGCGATTTTATAAAGAAATACGTTGAAAAACCATACAAATTCACCAATATTTCCAAGGTCCCACTGGGCACGAATTTCACGAAAAATCAATATTTTATTTCCTGCCCAACGCTGTATCGTCCGGACAAGTCATTGGCCCGTCGACCGTCCGATTGGGCGCCTTTCATCCAACGACCCACATGCATATCGGACCGGCCCCGACGTCCGTAAGTTAGCTTCCGATATCTGTCAGAGGGTGACATCAGGCCTCCGCCACGCGTCACCCCCACAGTGTATCGGAGCTCCCTCTGACATTTCCTCTTCCGTATGAAAGGCGATGTGATATCATACTGCCTACGGTTTCCGGTATCCGCCAACCCGCCCTGCCAGCGTCAGTGCTACGTCATCGCCGCGTCAGCGCCCTCGTCCGCCATTGCTCCACCTGTCCGCCACCTCACCATCCTCGTGGACCACTCTTAAGCCGCCACGTCACCTGATGACGTCATGGTGACATCATCCGACCTGGACCCCACTCGATGACGTCATGCTGACATCATCCAAAAAAGGCGCCAATGTTCCAAAAAATCCATATTTTGGCCAAAATTTCGTGTTTTTTGCACTTTTTGCAAAAACGAATGTTGTGTCTTCTGCATGCATTTTACGTCCAAACTCACGCCAACCTACTGAATTCGACCTGGAAGCCATCAGCGCGCCAATCCACCTGCATTTGTGACCAGGACCGTCAGTATACCAGGTATTTATCCCTGTAAATCCTCTCTGCGCCTGGTTTTGTCTAAAAATTGCCTAAATTGACTTAAAACACAGAAAAACATATAATTGATCGGCAAATCCCCTGTGCCTAGTTCCCATTTGAAGTTATAAGGTCGAAATTCACCGGCTAAGCCTTGTTTACCAAAGCTTTCGCAAAACCTGCATTTTGTTCGCGCAATCATGAACAGGGAACCCGAAACTGCACCAAATTGCTGTTAAAAAAGTTTTTTAAGGACAAGTATTTTCCCTTTTAGTGCTTCCTGCAGTATTTTAATTGCTGCAATTGACCCTTTTGTCCTCTTTTTCTTAGCAAATCACCTCTCCTTTCAAGAAACACTCTTTTCTGTTACTCTATAAAGTAACACTAATTTACATATAAGCAGAGTTTTAAAGTACCATGGATACACCAGTAGCACCTGTGGCCCTCAATGTTGCCCCTTTAAATTCCCCTCGGAGAGAATTGGAGTGGAAGGCATTTGCGGATTTGGATTATCAAATCTCAGAGGAATTTCTAATGCGCAACAAGTTCCACATCCACCTGTTAAATGAATTGAAGATTAAACATGAGATTGGAATAGATGTATTGGGCATTTGGGAATCCTTCCTCCCAATCTTCAAGCTTCCTCAGGTCAATCAATTTCCTGACCTAATTCACCTCTGTGCTGATGGTTATGATGCCACTCAGAGGGCTGTGCTTGACCCTTCAGGCTCAGTTGTTTTCTATATTACCCCTGAGGCCATCAGAGAGATGCTGCAATTCAAAACTGAGAAGAAATTGGTTCCTTTATCTTTGATTGATATGATAAAGCAAGGAGCTAAGATGACAGATGCTCATATCACCAAGCTGAACCAACTATATATTAAATCTGATACTGTGCAGTACCCTCCCATTTCTCATGTTTACTTCAACCCATTGGGCAGGGACCTTGCAGATATGATCAGTCCCATCCTGGGTTATAACTCAATTGAGTATGTTGATGAAACTGTACTGGTGATGATGCTCATGTTTTCCCCTGGCAAAACTCCAATCTTCTATGACTATGCCACCTATATATCAGACAAAATGCATGAGCAATTGATTAACCTATCAAGGGAAAGGGTGTTCAGATACTCCTCCTACATCTACCACCTGATTTTATACTATCAACATGAGAAATTTTATTTTCATATGAAAAGAGTGGATGAACAAGGAAATCCAAGGTCAGTAGTGTATTGGACCTCAGCTATTCACTACACACCCTATTCTCCATACACTTACTGTGAGTTTATAGAACTTTTTATCCACCCAGCCATGTCTCTGCTCCTGAGCTCACCTCCTCCAAGACTAACCGATGAGATTGGTGAGCTCCAGTATTGGAGCAATAATGCTACAACTCCTGGGGCTTCCTGTCTCTTAATTTTATCAACCCGGTAGTTCGTACAAACTTGGAAGCGGCGGTGCTATATGCACAAGTACTAGCTCTTGTCGCAGCTGTCACTTGGTCAGCTGGTACAAGTCCGCTAGGGCTCAAGCCAACTTCTATAGGCTCACAGAAGAAGCTTTATCAATGATGGACGAAAGCTAGCTCAAAGAAGACTAATCTACTTGACAAAAATGAACTGA
>APFE030165692.1:0-17450 GCA_000404065.3 Pinus taeda
TACACTTTAAATTTTCTGATGTATTAAGTGTGGATATTTTTTTTAAATATTGGTGATTTTCATGTGGGTAAAAAAAAAAAATGACAAAAAAAATCAAATATATATTAAAAAAACCATAAAAATGTTAAAAAAACCAAAATTAACTTGTAAAAAAAATTAAATTAAAAAAAGAAAATATTTCCAAAAAAAAAATAATTTAAGGCGAAAAATTAATTAGAAAAATAAGATCTAAAACAATTTTTTTTTTTTTTTAAGTTAAAAAAAACCTTCATAATAAATATTAAAAATTAAACAAAAAATAAAAAAAAATAAAAAAATAAAAGATAAAAATAAAAATAAATAAATAAATACAATTAAATTAAATTCAAAAAAATGAAAAAAAGAATTCCTGCGGCCCAACCGGCTCAGGGTGGTAGGGGCTGATTTTGGGAATTGACCCCTGCCACCATGGGCCAGTTGGGCCTCGTGGTGGGCGGGGAGGAAGTTACGTGAGCTCCCTCCTAGCCCACCCCGTGACCCAACCATATTAGTATGAAAAAGCCTTGTGCATGTTGTGTTGTACATGGCCACTGTACACATGATTTTCCTCTTTTACCCCATATGTGCCAAATGTGGGAAGCTCAAGCAGCTTCTCAAGGTCAACAATCGCCTCAAAATCCTGCGCCAAGCCAACTGACAATGCTCACAAATCATTTCCCTCAGCAAGGATTTGATGTTGTTCAACATCAGCCAGGTGAAGCAGCCCATATCCCCCAACCTTCTGGTCTTGGTGACTACCATATCCTTATGATGAACTCTTATTAGGTTATCCCCTCCAATATCAACTTGCAAACTTGGTCGCATCAATATGACAAGCCCTCGACTTCGTCTGCTATCAAGTCGAAAACGAAAGTATCTGCTGAGCCTCTTACGACACTAAATGGTCCTTTATAGATCCATCAACCTAAGGTTGAGGTCATTCCTAAGATCCCAAAGGGACCATTACGTCATAATGCGGCTTCTAACAGAGTTTCCCATACATACAGTATAGTAGCTAACTTGGCGCAATCACCTGCTGCCATGTAAACAATGTAAGTACTCTAGTCAAGCCCATCCCGAAAGAAAGCTCTACTAACTACCTCGAGTCTAGTAGATCCTTCTGACAATCGCTTGATTTTCTTCCCAATTGATACATCACAGAATCCCCCATTTTCTTCATCTATTGCTTTCTAGATACCAGTAAAAATTCGTAATGCCATCATCTCTTGATGCATTATTGATGAAGGCACATCCACCTGTGTGATGTCTCCTGTTGTTTGGAAAAAACTCAAGTCACCTGAGTTGTCCCCCTCCACCATCACCTTGCGTGCTTGGGATGGACACTCCTCCTAGTGCCTTGGCACGTACCACAACTGTCCAGTGACCCTTATAGGCAATACTATCCATGTCGACATTAAAGTCATTGATGCCCCTTTAGACTACAACATTCTCTTAGGTCGTAGTTACACATATTTCATGTCAGCTACGACGTCTGTAATGTTCCACAAGATGTGCTTCCCCCATGAAGGGAAGATCATCACCATTGATCAATTGACTTACTACAAGCCGACATCCGTGACCTCCCCTAAGTCCATTATCTCGTCAATGTCTGACAAACAGTCTCCAACCCTTGCCACTAGTGTTTCACCTAGAGTCTATAAATATTCCTCATTGTTGGGTTCTTTCCCTGGTCCTCCACCTCCTGTCTCAGAGCCTACCTCTATGAGTGTTTGCATGTTAAAAGCGTCACAGGTTATCCTTAAGCAGTCCGATACAACTCATCAACAACCAGCTCCTCAGTACCTTGCTATTGCTCTTTTAGATTAACCCTTTGGACCCAGTCCCGTGGACCTCCTCCATTTGTGGGTGCCTCTTCTATGTTCCCACTAGGAATTGTTCCTCTAGATCTCAACCATCCAGGAGCCATTCCACTAGGATATTATCCTTGTCAGCCAGATACCTTTCTTATTCCCCCCTCTGGGAATTTTTACTATACCTTTCATGGCTTCACTGGTCCTTCCTAACATGACTTTGGGAATCCTAGTATGGTACATCTACCCCCATACAAACATTCTGCCTGGTCAGCTAAGACCATGTCATGCTTTGACCCCAGTTCAACCAGTCCCCGTGACCCCTGTCGCTTCGATGACCAAAACAACAAGACGACGAGTTTCATCCAGTCGTTCTAGGTACAAGAGGTGCTCTTCTTGAGGTGAGGTCTCGGGGAGAAGTTCGATAACCAGCTTGAGGGATGGAATTTCGTACTCAATTGGTAAAGTTTCTTCCAGACTGTAGACTAGCTGGAATGGTGTGAATCTAGCTGCATCCTTGGTCGAGGTTCGGTAAGCCCATAGAGCTGAAAAGAGCATGAGATGCCAATTTGACTTGTGCATCCCAATGGTGTGCTGAAGCATCGTAACTAAGACTTTGTTCACAACTTCAACTTGGCTATTGGCTTGAGGGTAGTATGGGGTTGAGCCATTGTGGCATAGACCCAATGTAGAAGTTAGATCATCCATCATGTAATCTCGAAAATGGGAGCCATGGTCGGTGACAATGGCCCGAGGCACTCCAAACCTAGAAATAACATGATTGAATAGAAATTAAGCCGTTGCTTTACCGTCCGCAGAGTATGTAGGCATCAGTTCGGCCCATTTGGTAAAATAATCCACAACAACGATAATATACCCATGCCCCCTAGCCGAACGAGGGCTACAGATCATATAATCGATGCCCCATTTGGCAAAAGGACCAATGGTAATAACGGGGTGTAGATGAGTGGCTGGGGCACACATCTTACATCGGTAAATTTGGCACTCATTACACTTGTGAACAACAAGGATGCAATCCTTGGAGATAGAGGGCCAAAAATAACCAGCATGAAGGATTTTTTGAGAAGTAGCATATCCAGACAGGTGACCACCACATGTGCCAGAATGGCAGTCATTCAAGACTCTCTCAGCCTCCTCGAGAGTGAGACAACGGCAAAGAATTGAATCTACACCGATGCGGTATAAAGTATCTCACATGATACGGTAAGGTTGAGATTGATGCTGAATGTGTCGGCGATCATCCTTAGTCAACACAAACCCGAAGGTGGATCTTTGGAGATATACAATGATATCACCGTACCAGGGGTTGAGAGTGCTAATTAGGAAAAGAGTCTCGTCCGGGAGCTGCTCGTCGGCACCAGCAGGAAGAGAAGTGGAGGGAAGGGAGTGTTTAGTCAATTTAGTGTCCTAAATTGCTTGCATGAATTATCAATTGAGGTTTGTAGTCTGATGAAGTGTGATGCACTATATGTGTTTAGTTAACTTTTCTCTTACTTTGTTGTTTTGTATTTTTATGTTTATTTTGGGGGTTTTTGTTCTTTGATGTCTAAGAATATACAATCTATGAGAGATTTACATGGATCTATTGAGTTTTAAAGGAAGGATAGGTTCCTAAGTTAGTCTATAGTTAGGACCTAATAAGAGAAATAAAGCATCTATATTATCTACATTTAGTCCTAATCCATGGATCTAAATTTTAAAACCAAAAGTAATACTAATGTAGAAGGTAATTCAATAATTGCATTCATTTAGCCATTCAACCATTCAATTTTGGAATATGATAGAATCAATGTCCTTGAAATTATTTTTTGGAATGTCAAGTGATGCAACTAAGTAATGACCTGAAAATAGAAAAGAAAAGATGACAGCTTGTAAAACTAACAATGTGCTGAGTAAGCTCAATCACTGCATGAATTAGATATTCAACCAATTAAGTTAGAATTGTCATAATTTTGAAATGGTTTTGAGAACATCTATTAATACAACTAATTGACAGTTCTATGCTAAGGAAATGAGTAATGAAAATAGTAAGAAGCTAAGAAACTGTGTATTCTCATTACTTCATTTTTCATTCAGTCATTTCTCATACAATTTCTCAGAAAAGTAAGACTTGCACAGTTGTGATTTTTATCATTACGCCATTGGTTACAAACTAAAATGAAACAAAATTAGAGAAAATAGACTTGTAGAAACAGAGCAATAGAAATTAAAATGAAAACAACAAGTGAAAAATATCCTTTAGTGCAGGGGCCCTCTGCAACTAATGTGGCTGGATGACAACTAATTAAAGATGCACTTTTAAACCTCCATTGAAAAAAAAAAGTTTGTATTATCAACAAAACGAATTCTGAACAAAGTATTTAATAAAATACTAAGCAATTTTTATTTATTTATTTATTATTATTTTTTTAATAATATAAAAAATCCACACTAGTATTAAATGATGGGAAGCCCTATGCACCTTTGATGAAATTAATGGTACATGAAAAATAATACCTTGAAAAGCAAAAAGTTATCCAATCTAATCAAGCTATCTAAAAGTGAGAATTAAAGTACAACAATTGTTTTGTAGAAAATTTGTAAGATAATCCAAACATACTGGTTCAAGGTCCCAATTTTCCTTCTTACATTGGCTACAAGAACAAAAGGATTGACACCATTTGGTAGGGCATCTTGTTGTTTCTTTTTGTCATTTAGCCGGGCTTCAACTTCAAGCCTTCACTACACTCACTCACAACCTGATATAAAATTTTAAAACAAAAATTAAGAGATAGTCTAGAAATTAGCAAAACAATATTGAATTACCATTAACGAGCTATTGTGACAAGGAAAAAATCACAACCATTGAAGTAAAAGAAAAAAACAACAAAAACAAAGGTGTAGGAAAAATTAACAAAACAAGCATGTGAGGCCAACGATCAACGATTCAGGATTCAGACTACCCCACCAACTTTATCCTATATACAAAAGTAGTGAGATAGTTCAACCAAACTAAGAAATACATGCTTAGTTGTAGTGACATGGACTCCAAGACGAAATGAATGAGGTTGAGGGTAAGGAGGGAAGCATTATGACATGACCCATGGTATGTTCCAAAGAATGGAATGATGACACGCGTGCTTGTCATGCTAGGTCCCATGTCGTTATGTGGAAAGTTATTTTTGTTATGTCTAAAATGGTGACTTACGAATAAAACGATGGTAGATTATAATGTATAAAGTTTTCAAGGACTACATGTGCCTCACCTGTAGGTTTTAACCCCGTACATAAATTACCCGCATACGAATTCTAAAAACAAAAAATAAACAATGGTGAGAGCATAACACATAAAGCAAATATGCACAGAGATTTCCCCTTGATCCCAAAACTAGGACTACTAGATTGATTTTTCATTATATTCCTTTCAATGTTACAATACATATATATACATGCTGAAGCATCCATAATCCCCAATCCATTAACCCTGGATTAGAACATAATCATAGTTCCCTTGATCGGAATCGAAACAAACATGAAGATGAAGGACGCAATGAGTGATGGAATTGACTAACAAACCTATCACTGCATCATATTCGACTTGAATATTGGTGGCAGATCCAATGCACATGGTATTTGAAAGGACTAACATATGCAAGGGGGTAAAAATGGCCTAGGTTTCCGAAGCTAGATTTTGGGAAAAGTGAATTGCACCTTCGGCATGAACGATATACGGTGTGGATGATGGATCCATCTGAAAGGTGAAAAAGACAACAAATGAGATGATGCAATCTACCTAATATTATGGCAGAAATAAAGACACGCAAATCAGAGGGATGTGATATGAGCAAAATTTCTTGAGGTAGAGTGCATTGGGAGAATCAGGAAGGAAATGGCCCTCAAAAGCCTCTAAAGAAACACCCACTTACTTAAGGGTAGGGGTGGGAATCGGCCGATTTCGGGAATCAAACCCTTGCTACCCTGTGCTGGTTAGGTTGCTAGGTGGTAAGGAGGCGATTATGGGAATCAACCCCTTGCCACCTGGGGCCGCTTGGGCCGTGAACCGGCCCGGGATGGCAAGGCGTCAATTCCTGAAATTGACCCTTTGCCACCCTGGGTCAGTTTATCCGTGGGGTGGGCAGGGGGTTTTGTTTTATTTTAATTTTAATTTTTATTTTTATTTTAATTTTTTTTTTAAAATTATTAATTATTTTAATGTTTTTTTTGTAAATTTTTTTCTTTGTTAAATTTCCAACTTTTTTTCTTAAAAATTATGTGTATTTTAGAATATTTTCCCCCTTTTTTTTGTTATTTTATTTTATTTTTTGTATTAATTTTTAAATTTGACAAAGTCATTTTGATTTTTTTAATTTTATAATTTTTTTTGTCTTTTTTTTTTATTTTTTTAAATATAATTGTAAATATTGGATTTTTTGTCATGTTTAATATATATATTATATATATATATATATATATTATATATAATATATAATATTATATATATATAATAAAAATTGTTATTTTAAAAAAACATTGTGTTTTTTTAAATTCGTTTTTTATTTTTTTTCAAATATTTTTGATTTTTGTTTTCCTTTTGTATTATTTTTTGTGTTTTTTATTGTCTTTAGGAATTTTTTTCAATTTGATTTTATTATTATTATTGTAGAGTCTGTGTCGATGCTTGTCTAGCAACCCGATCCCATTATGTGCAATTTGATAGTTGATTTTAAAATTTTCGTTATAATGAATCAACTTTGCCCCCACAATGTGTCAATTTCATGGTTGGTCTTTAAGTTTTCATTAATAAAATCTTGTTAATATGTGTGTTTGCCATTGCTTGAGAGACATTTGTTTGTATGGTTGTAGCCGTAAGAATACGCAGTCACCTACATCAAAAACTATTTCACTACAATGTTGATCTGCCTATTGTTTCATTCACTTATGCGCTAGAGTGAGGTTATCCTGTAAGAGTTGGAGAACTTGTTGTTGATGCTCAATGTGATATTCCACTGTTTTAGCCTTATAATTTTCTCTTAAAGATGTTGTGATGGATGGTGGATGATATACATAAAGTGCCATAAATGGGGTCATTTTTGCTATAGTATGTAAGGAAGTGTTATAACACCATTCAACTAGAGGTAACCACTTGACCCATTGTGTTTGTTTATCAGATATAAAGCAATGAAGATATCCTTCCAAACATTTTTTCACTATCTTAGCTTTCCCATCAAATTGAGGATGATATGATGAGCTATGAGCTAATTGAGTACCAATACAAGAAAATAATTGTGTCCAAAAATTTCCAGTGAAAATGGGATCTCTGTCACTTACTATAATCTTTGGGTTTCCATGAAGCTTTTGAATTGTTTCCATAAATGCAGTAGAAATTGTACTAGATTTAAAAGGATGAGATAATGCATAAAAGTGTGCATACTTCATCAGTATATCGACTACCACCATGATGACACTCTTTCCTTCATACTTGGGTAAACCTATGATAAAATACATTGAGACCTTCCCCCAATGCTAACTTGGAATGACTAAAGGTTTTAAAAGACCCAGGGTCTTAATTGTGTCAACTCTATTTTGTTGGCAAACTAAACATTCTGCCACAAACCTCTGAATATCAGATTTAAGTCCATCCCAAAAAATTCCTTCTTGAATTTATGGTAAGTTTTTAAAAATCCTTAATGCCCTTCTAAGGGAGGGGTATGCAATTCCAAAAGAATATTTTGTTTGAGTTGAGAATTCTTACAAAGATACGAGTGATATTTGTATCATAATGAATCATTTTTTCAACTAAATGTATCATATGTACTGGGATCTTGCTACAACTTTTGAATGAGTGTCCACACCTATTCATCATTCTTCCATTCATCCCTTGCTTCGGTTACCCACTCAGGTTGGATAATAGAAATGGCACAAATCAATGCTTTCACATCCTCATCCTTTCTTGAGAGTGCATATGCAACAAAATTTTACTTCCCTTTTTTGTAGATGATTTCAAAGTCATAACCCAACATCTTTGTAACCCATTTTTGCTGCTCTTTTGAAGATAATCAATGTTCCAAAAAATATTTAAGACTATCATGATATTTTTTTATCTTGAATTGTCTTCCCATTCGGTAAGGTTGCTATTGCTTTAGTGCATGTAGTATTGCTAGCATTTCCTTCTCATAAATAGGGTTGCGTAGATTCTTTCCTTTAATTGGATGATTTTTAATTAGATTCTATTTCTTGAGGCATACAATTCCACAATAAATGTTTTTGTGAAGTCTGGTGTAACTAAGACCGATGCTTGGCAGATTGCCTCTTTAAGATGTTCAAAGGCCTTAGTTGTTTATGGAGTCCATAAAATGCATCTTTCTTTAGTAATGATGTTAGAGGTGCCGCTATTCTCCCATAATTCTTAACAATCTTGTGATAATACCCTATCAACCTAAGAAATCCTCGAAGATGCTTTATGGTTGTGGGGATTTTCCATTCCTTAATGGATTTAATATTTTTAGGGTCCACCTTAACACCCTCATGAGATACAATATGACCCAAATATTCCACCTCCTATACTTCAAAAAAACATTTGAAGGTTTTTGCATATAATTTTTTCTCCTCCAATAGTTTGAGCACCCTGTCAACATGTTGAACATGATACTTCCAAGACGTGTTGTAGATTAGTATGTCATCAAAAAATACTAACACAAATTTTCTAAGGAAGGGTTTGAAAATGGAATTCATCAAACCTTGAAATCTAGAAGGTGCGTTAGTAAGGCCAAAAGGCATGACCAAAAATTCATAATGACCCTCATGAGTTCTGAATGTTGTTTTAGAATGTCTTCAGTCTTCATTTTAATTTTATGATATCCTAAACAAAGATCCATCTTGGTGAAGTAAATTGATCCATGTAATTTTTGCTCCATGTTAGGTCCCTATAATTTTGATATATCATGTTGCAATTCTTCCTCTTCATGTGCTATAGTAGAGATTTCTCAGGGCATAATGGGTGTAGAATTATTTTGTTTAGGAGGAATTTTAGAACCAAATACTGATATCTATACTTCAATATTCCCTTTGAATCACTTCAAACTAATTTTTGAAACAAAAGTTATGCAAAATTAAAAAATACACACCTTTTTCTTTCTTTTTAGGAGCTCAATATTGAAATTGTTGTATCTTTGTAATTTCAGATCTCCAAGGTATGAAAGTTCTTCTTGTGATATCCCTCTAAGTCTTCTTTCCAACCCCACAATTCAAACCAATGTTGGATTCTTCAAGAAATATTTATTCCTAATCTCCCACAATAACCTGATTATAAACAAGTTTGATAGAGCGAACTTGTAGGATGTTTCACGTGTCATTGTTTCGACCTTCGTTCCTGAAAACAATATAAAAGAAACTATAGTTCGTTCTCTTTTAGACACTTATTATGAAATTCAAATCTGATTCTCATAGAGAAAATTATGACGAATTTCCCTAGGTCACATGTTTATGATTTAATGTTGGTGCCTGCAAAAACCCTATGTACCTCAGATCATATATCCAAAAATATAGCAAACCAAGCTCTGAAATTTTTACACGAAGTTCACCAAGATTTAATATCCACTTCATACACATTTTAGCTTCTAAATCCTTGTAGAACAAAAGTTATAGCGAAAGTTCCAAGATGGACTGTTTGAAGAAGCGAAACCCTAGAATCCAAAGCTCTGATACCAAATGTTATTCAACCAACTCACAGAAAAGATAGATCAATGACTTAAAACTATTATCTTCAAGGGGGAAAAATCATTTACATTACATAAATGAACAATTATTGGATGATAGAAATGAGAAGTCCTCCTTTTTATATATAGGAGTGTAAGGGTCACAATATAATTAAAGCTTTCATAACAATAATAATGTAAGGGCGAAACAATAACAATAGTGGGATTCTATGGGACACAAAAATAGAAATGTGGGTTTACATGGGCACAAAAATAACATTAAGGGCGCTACACTAAAAATAACAATAATGTGGCTACACTAGTATTATAGGGACATAATACCCAACAGGATAGGAGAATACAAGTTGTAGAGGACAATGACAAATTCAGGCGGGGATACAAGACATTGGGAATTTTTACCATTAAGGAAGCATATGACTTATGATTGAGCCATGGGGCAATTCCCTAAGAGCCTCCGTGGAGGAAAATTTGGGCCTCCAAATTGTGGTTGAAAGTATTACACTTCCTTTGGCTCATAGGTCGTTGGCATCTACTAACTTAGGATCATATCCAAAGGAAAGGTTTTATTGGGGCTTTCTAGTGCCCTTTGTGTCAACATCATGAAGAGAGTATGGTGCACTTGTTCATACTTGTGCATAGGTGCAAGGACTATGGAATAAGGTGTGAGGCATGTTTGGATATTCAGACCGCTCACCTAATAGTCTTTGGCAAACCATAAAGTAGTGGAGGGGGTCACTTTTCAAGAACCCAGTGGTTAATCATGCCTGTATTTTAATCCTGGGATTCCTTCTATGGAACCTATGGAAGGAACACAAAAATGTGGTTTTTAGAAATAAAAGATCCTCTTCTCAGGTAGTCTGGAAAATGACAATAGAAAACATTATGGAAATTATTCTTGGAGAGAAATGGTTAGTAGATGATTGAAAAGATGAAAGGAGGAAACCCCAATTCTAATCATACTAGATCTCTCCCAAGTGATGATGGGACATAATTTTCCATCTCTAGCTAGTACGTCTAACTCCTCCCCTTTAGGCTTTGTATTTCCTCCAAGGGGGTTTTTCAAATTGAACTTTGATGGATCCTATAAAGGTAATCTTGAGCCAACAGGGTTAGGGGGGTATTCTTAGGGATAACCCGGGATCCTGATGGGTATATTCATTGGCTACTATGGGTTTACTACTAATAAAGTGGTAGAATTCACTGCGCTAGAAAATGTATTTTATTGGCGACAACTGAAGATGACCAAAAGCCAAGTCATAGGGGACTTGTAATTGGTGATTCAAGCAGTTCAAAAATTGATTAATGGATCCTCTATCTCTAAATTGGTCAGTACCTGGCACCTAGAATTTCAAGCTTCAAGGATACACGACATGTTTCTCTCGTTACCCTACGTAATTACCTTTCACACAAGGTGATTAGGGAAATAGGTGGCTGATTGATTGGAAAACTAAGGGAACCATGAATCCAACCCAGATTTTGCTACCCAGTGGCCTCCCTTATGCACACATGCAATATTGTGCACTTGGAAATAATTCTTTAGAGGAACAAAATTTCCTCAATGTGGGTGGAAATAAATAGTTCAAAGGAACAAATGGGGGCATTAAACCCATCCCACATGTGACATTCAATATGACAAGGCATGTTGAGTACAATGTAGCTAACGATTGGCTATTGAATGTTCTAGAGGGTATTATGAGTATATGTGTTGTTTGTTTGGTTACTAGATTTTATTTTTGGTTTTAGGGGATGGGTGGTAATGTTGTGGAAGGAGGAATTCTTCATATGTGTAGGGTGGCTATAGGTCTCAGCCATCCCATACCCATTTTTTAGTGAAATTTTCACAACACTACATTTCTGACAAGTTTGGAATTGATTTTGTCTTGATGGTGGTTCAGGGAAAAGTAGTTTTGGATCCTGGTTCGTTGCATCCTATAGTGATATAGGACAAGTACTTGGAGATTAGGCCTGATGGAATCCTCTCTGAGTGGTCTGCTATTGAACCAATCTTTGTGTTTTGAGACATTCCCTTCATTCAAGTAAAGTTCCCAAGCCTAGTTGCTATAGTTGTTCAATATTTGTGTTTTGGGTGGTTTGAAATTGTGCTTGTTGAAGGTTACTTTGGGCTACTAGATTATGTTGATGTGGCCATCAGAGGTGGAGATAGCCTAGTGGTGGCGTATATTAGTTGTTCCTTGGGTAATTCATTTTTGGTGAACCAGAGGAGTGGTGGGTTCATTATCTTAAGGTTTTTTTGTTTGTTGGAGGGGCCTGAGCATGCCTTGAAGACTCACAAAACTAGGTGGTGGTCACATTTCAGGTTGTGGATGTCTAGTGTAGGTGGTTAGGGGTTTCACCTAGTCAGGTGTTTGGAAGGGGATTAGTCTTGCTTAGGTGGTTATTTCTCTTTAAAGTTTGGCATTCTTTGTGTGGGGATCTATGTAGGGGAAGATTTCAGGGTCGTACCCATTGGTGGGAAATTTAGGTGGGAAGCTTGGCAAGTGTTGAGGGTGTTAGCAAGATGGAGGATTATGCAACGATAACAAGAATGTGCTTGTAAGGACAAGGAATTGTAAACTATGTAGAATATCGGGATGAAGGTGAAGAGTTGGACCAAAAACCTATTAATTCACTAGGGGAGTAGACATACCTCCCCCATTTTATTCCCTGGAAGCACATATTCTCTAGGTCACCCTTTTAGTGGAGAAACTAGCTCGAGATTAGCACGACAACCACAATAAAGTTATAGCATTAATGAATGAACTTTAGCACAACTAGTGCCACATGATGGATAGGTTTGTCTCATTCCATCATGGTCAGAAGAGGATCTAGGATCGACAGGGCAGGCTTCAAGGTTGACTGTCACATATGGAACC
Source organism: Pinus taeda (assembly GCA_000404065.3). Lineage (NCBI taxonomy): Eukaryota > Viridiplantae > Streptophyta > Pinopsida > Pinales > Pinaceae > Pinus > Pinus taeda. The sequence goes on from APFE030165692.1 coordinate 12,418, forward strand.
TCATGTGTATGAAGCCTTTCATCCTCTTCCATCGCTTGGCATGAGACCAGATGCTCCAGGTACGGGAGATGTAGCTAATCACGAATTATTGTAGGTTGTATATTGGTTCTTAGGCTATTTTGGTTAATTTGGGCTATCTACATGAGAACTCTTAGTTTCCTTTTGTTGTTGACAATGTTTTTCTGCCACTATCTTTTGGCCAACAAGTCCGGTAGGAATGAGGCTAGAAGAATTTTGAGATCAAGCTCCTCATGATGTACCTTCAAGAAGACTTAATAGAAAAAAATATTAAAAAAAAGATTTAATTTTAATTTGAGATTTATAAAAATTATACATTAAGAAATTTGATTCTACTCTATACTAAATAAATCCAAGTTTAAAATGAATTTAGACTAATGATTAACAATTTAACATGGATCATCCTCCACTTAGTTATTTTTAATGGTATACTGACTTAACCCTTAATTTCTTGATTTAATGGGTGATATTTTTTAATCTTAATTTAAATTAATAAAAATTCAAACCAACTTCATAACATCATTTTTATTTAAACAAATGGTAATTTTGGAAAATTTGTTATTTAAATTAACAAAAATTGAAACAAAATTCATAAAATCATTTTTTTTAAATAAATGATATTATTGGAAAATATATTAATAAAATTAATACATGTTACTTGTAATACCCATGAGTGAAAAGTAAATATGGGATTTTCTTTTACAAAATAATTTAGCAGACTGCTTGGCATGGACAAAAAATAACCTGGATGTTTATTTGTTTTAATTTTATTAATTGAATTTTGTTATGGTTTACCAAATCACTGAAGGGAAAATATGCTAAGCGAGAGTTTTACTTCCAAACAATTATGAGGAAGTTACTCCTCTCCTTGTAGATAAATTATCTTTGTTAGGGAAAAGGAAGCCAAGAGGGTGAGAGGTAAGAAAGCTCAAGGAAACCTAAAGACTTGGAACCTGGTTGGAGGAGGTCTAGGAGAGGGTATGAAAATGATCCCTGATGGCTCCTTGCTATTTATTCACTAGGATCCTTGAATTTTTTCACTTTTGTCCTTAGGATGAACCACATTAGCTGGTTCGAAACGTTGACCAAATAATTCCAATGTAATTAATTCGGAAGACAAGCTTACTAAACTGATTCCTCACACGACACTGTGGAAGAAGGGCAGGATGCTGCCAAAGAAAGGGATTCTTGAGCTGGTTGAGACCAATGGAATCCCCTGTTAGACCTGTATGACCTGAGACGAACCTAGATAGACCTGGTGTGGTCTGAAAGTTCTAGGTGGACCGATTTTGGTCCTTGCTCAAGGCACTGTTGTGGAAGGAGACTCGCTTGGGGAGGAGTACTGGTAAAGGTCACCAAAACTGATTGGTGGGGTGGAGCAATATTTTCTCTTCAATAATTTGGTGGTGGCTTAAACTTAAAGACAAATAAGTATTCTGTACGGTTGATTTCCTGAACATAAAATGTTTTTTCTTTTACAACTATGTAAATAATATTTGTATGATTGTGTTATGAATTTGCGTAGTGTAACGAGAGGATACAACTTCTTTGTAAAATATTTTATAGCATTGACAGAATAGTTGAAAGAAAACAAATAGTTACAAAAAATGATAGGTAACTTGGTTTATCATTGGTTATGCATTTCTTAAAAATTGGCATATTTGTTTTTATGTGAATGGGAAAGATTGACAAATAATAAATGTAGAAAACTTGGACAAATTAAGTTTGAACCCAAGTTAGAAAAAGGCCAAGCCGATTGCCTGACAGCCTAACCTAACATTCCTGGGGTCCATGAGAATTAGTAATTGGAGGGTTTCCGGTTGGCTCAACCAAACATTATAATTACCTAAAAACTATTCATATATATACATATATAATTTTCGTTAAAGTAACAAAGAAGAGCTACAAAAACAATCAGGGATAAGATATTTGATACTATAAAAGACTGAGAATATTAATATTTTCCCACAAATATAATTAAGGAAGTGCATATGGGCCTTGTAGCCAATCCATAGGAAAACTGTGTAAAATATAAAAGAAAATCTTCGCACAGCTGGGCGTCTGAAATTAAAGAGTATCATCTATAAGAAGAAATAAGGAGTTTTTCTCTTGAAACCCAAATGAAGTCTTAACAAGCATTCACACTGTTTTCAGTGGTTGACCATTCAGACACTGTGAATATCGTATATTAATGGATTTCAAGAAAATTTCCCAACAATCTGTGAAGGTGTTTAGTAGAATGTTAATGAAAGTTCTAGATAGAGTGATATTCAATGGGGGTTGAATACCCTCGAGTGTTAACAATACTTTGTATTACATACTATATCAAAATAAACGAAAATAATGAACAATGTGGGCCATATTATTGGCTATTGAAATCATTCATAAATTCAGCTGAAAAATAATTCTTGGAGTAAAATACTACAACCAAGAAACTATGGACACATGAATAAATGAAAGAGAAAAAAAATCTTCATTCCATTCTATGGATGAAATCGTATCAGAAAAAAAATAGGTGTTGAGCGCATAACAATTTTTCAGCTAGGAACTTAAAATAAAAAATCAGGCAGGTTAGAGTGCCAAACATACAATGCAAATGGGGTTAACTAAATTGATAAATATGGACAAAGTTTTGTTTAATGATTAAACAATGCAATACAACCATAACACCACCAAAGAGTTCGTAGCCATATATCTTTGTTTTGCAAAGACTGTAACTGCTACCATGGTATTATACAATATTTTGTCACACTCCCCCGTCTCATGTCATGAAGTGTCGAACTTTGTTTCGTTAATGCCACAAATGTCACAAAATGATGAAAGTTGTTAGTGTATTCACCATGAAACATGTTCAGAAACATCCCTAAAGAAAAGAAGAAAACTTACCTTGAAAGAATTCTGAAGAAACTTGTCAAAAACCTAGTTTTTCAAGACCAACGTGTTTTCCATAACTAGTGACCGTGTTGATCACTTGTTGCATCATAATATCCTAGCGCTGCCAGCATGAATTTTATTAGGAAAATCCACATTGTTCCTCTTCAGACAGTTTTTCCCAAAATGGAGGCGAAGCTTCTCTTACTAGAAGTCTCAAGAACAACGAGCTAGTTATGGGTGAATGAAAATTAGAACGAGACCTCCCATTCCTAGTCTTTGATCCTACTTTCATGGATCTTTCCCTTGAGATATGGAACTTCTCCCTCCTTACATGGATCCTCAACTCTCTCTCCTTCGCTATAAATGAGATCCCTACTATCCACTAATGGTTGGATAATGATTGGTTACCTTCCTAGTGTTGAACTATGCCCAATTGTTGCCTATTTTTCTAAGGAGAAAGGAGTACTTGAAGATTAAGGCTAGGACTTGGAAACTCACCTAAAGGAGGATTTCAAAATCAAGGCTTAAGTGGTTGTAATTCTTCCTTTACCATCTATTAATAATACATTATGTGTTTGCTTTCCATAAATGTTTCAATTATTGCTCATTTAGTGTAATAATCCTTGATTTGTTACATGGTTTATATTGGAATGTATTTTTCTATGTGTGCATTTGTTTTCTCCATGTGATCTTCCTTGTAGGTATTCGATCATAATGATGAAGAGGAGATTGAGCTTGGAAATGAAAAAATCAAGGACGACACCAACAAATGTTAGCATCAGAGTGAGGTAGGTCATCTATCCTCCTTTGTGTTTTCTAGTATAAACTAGGAACTTTACATATACTTGTCTTTGTTTGTTGATAGATCCTCCCATAGGACTAGAGGGATTGTTTCTATCTGCAGAAAGGATTTCCTTTACAACAAAATGTCGACTCCAGTGGGGAGCTTATAACCCTTCAAACCTCCTTTTATGTTTGGTCTTTTTGATTAGTTTGGTCAACATCCTAGTGATCTGTAACTTAGGTTCATTATGGGTCCAAATTATGAGTGGTATGTTATTTAAAGTATCAAGTTTGGATCTCTCTTTGAGTTTCTTTTAATTTTCCTAAGTCTTTCTCACCCAAACCGTTTTCTCTAGAAACAATTGCATTGTCAATGCTGATTTTACCCAGTACAATCATGCTTGTACCTCTCTCTCACACTGTCTGTCCATGCTAGTCAATAAAAATCGATAATTTTTATGATTTATACTAGAAAGGTCTAGTGTGTCTTGATCTCTAAAGTGTCCTCCTGCTCTGTGTGCATAGAATTTTGCATTATTTTTGTTGATTTCTTATTGGTTCGCAAAAGTCCATCCCATTGTTTGAAGTAGTTAAAGAGAATTTTGGTTGAGTCTTTAGTTCTTTGGGTTAATTGAATATATTGTTTGCTGCTTGTATGTGTGGAAGGAATACCGATTTTCTATTGGTTAAAGCATTTTTAGTTATTTTTAAAACCATAAAAGAAATGGAATTTGCATTTGCTTAGCTTTCATCTCAAAGTTTACTTTTTGAAATTGCATTAGATTACATTGCATTGAAAATTTGTTTTTGGGATTATCATTGAGCATAAATTATATTGCTTAGTGTTGAAAGTTGAAAAGTGCATTCTCATTCATTGAAAAGAAAAAGTGAAAAAATTGATGTAGGTGCATTTTATTGAATTGAAATTCATTTTACTTTTGGTGAGTGCATTGGAATAGTGAAACTAAAAAATATAGTTAGGAAGCTTTGTTTGTTTCATACTTGGTTGTTGTATCAATGTCTGAACTTCTTCCCTACACTAGATTGGTTTCATTGAAATGAAAAGAATACGTTTTTCATATTAGTTGCATCTTAGGTGTGTTTAGGTGACATCGATTTTTGAGCCTTGAAACTAAAACTTAATTCATTAACCTAAGGAGCATTTGGAACATTAATGAAAACATCTAGAGGTCTAGGCTAGGGACATGTTCTAGCATCGTTAAAGATAGGAGCTGTCGTTGTTTTGCAACGTTGCATCCCGAGGGTTAAATTTTGTTCCACGTACAGAAGTGTATAGGACCATTATCTAGTACTTTCGAGTATATTGGAGGTGCTCCACACATGGTAAGTATATGGGA
>APFE030165699.1:41553-58807 GCA_000404065.3 Pinus taeda
GGGTTAATTAGTGTTTGAATATCTGAAAGAGCGAATTATCCTTTATAGATATGTACGCAGGTTTGAGGTTATTAAAGCAGCATATGTCTTTTGAGTTGTGATCTAGCTGCTTTTGTTCATTGTTGTAGTGTTCTGGGTTCAAATTTGGTGTGTGGTTACTGTTACTGTGATTTGGATACAACTGTTAGAGAAGTGTCTACTTGATTCAGTGCTAATTGGTGAAAAGGAGATTGTTCGATGTAGAAATTCTTGATGATTGATTGATGTTCATGGATCCAGTCTGAAAATTTATGAAACGTGGTCCCTGGAAGAAAGAGAAGGTTGTAGCCTTTTGTAGGCCAGCACCTACGTACTAGTATATTGGCTAGTGCAAGAGCTAAGGGGGTTGTAGCTCCCTTCCAGGAGAAGCTGGAAAACGAGATAGGGTTGTAGCTCTCTGCAGGTTGCAACCTACATACTGGTAAAGGACTGCACCAGTACAATTGTAAAAAGAAATTTCTAATTAAAGAGAAGATAGAGACGAATTGCAGCAGGTGGTTTTCACCCATATTGGGTTTCCACCTTATATCTTGTGTTCTTGTGTGTGATTGTCTTCTATTCTGTTTTACTGTTTCTGGTTATTGGTTATTTGATTCTGATACACAAATTAACAATCAATATCTAAAAGATAAAGTAAATTATAAGTTTTCATAGTATACGCGGGTTTCCTTCTACATAGTTGCGGGTTTAATTAACTGAAGTAGTGTATATCATTTGGATTTGAAAAAGGAATATTTGACTTGATAATATTGATTCACCCCCCCTCTCAGTATTATTTTCAACATCTCTAGAATATCATTTACCCTTATATTCAATTTTTGGAAGTCCTCAATGTGCTTTTCCATTGAACCCGTTTGTTTGAAATTTATCATTTGGCTAAAGAAGGTGTTTCTCTTTGTATCCTCATAATTTTCTATCATTTCCTCTGTGAAAATTCACCAGGTGACAAGTTGTTTACAAGAAAAAATACCTCTATACCATACAAATTGATTCAGTTCTAAATATAAAGATGCAATATGTACCTTTTGTGTGTTTTGCACATTATGTAGATCAAAATATTTCTCCATCTGTAGTATCCATGTTACGAGATCCTTGCCATCAAACTTCCTCATATCTATCTTTGGAATATGTTGGGTCTTCAATCTAATGTTAGATTCTATGAAATCATGATTAACATTACTTTTGTTCTTATCATGAGTTTCCTCTACTACCTTTTCACCATTAGGAGGCCTTTCTTGTAGCAGCTTTGTCCCACCTTCCTTCAAACCTTCCATATATTTCTTCAAATCTTCCCTGCATTTCTTCCAATATGCTTTCATTCATCAATATCAGCTTCCATGGAATAGATAAAACTATTTATCTTAGCTTCGATTGGATTCTTCAAATTATCCATCCAATTTTGATTACTAGGTGTTTCTATTTTCTTGATTCGAGCCATTCTTTTTCATGCTTTTAGGACCTCGATCTTGAATCTGTTGTATCTCTGAAACTACGGATCTTCAAGGTCTGAAATTGCGATCTACAGTAGCCCTCTAAGTCCTCTTTTTAACCCCATAATAATGATCAATATTTGATTCTCCAAGGAAGAGTTATGTCAAATCTCCCACGATGGCCTGATTATAGACTTATTCAGTACAACAAACTTGTACAAAGTGTCACGTGTCAACGTTTCAACCTTAGGTTCTGAAAATGATACCCAACAAACTATAGTCCGTCTTATTTTTGTTGCCTTTTATGAAATTTGAATCAAATGCCTAGAGAGAGAGTTATGAGGATTTTTCCAAGGTCACCCATTTGGGATGTAATTCGGGGGCTTACCAAAACCCTAAATGTCTTGGACCTTATCTCCAAAAATATAGCGAAGAAAAATCTAAAATTCGAGCCCGAGCTTCACCAAGATTTTGGCTCAAATGGGTTTTAATTTCAGAGTCTAAACCTTCTTAGAAAAAACTTTATAGCGCAAATTCCACAATCACCTGTTTGAGATGAAATTTTGGAGCTTGCAAAAACCCTAACTTCCTCAGATCATATCTCTGAAAATATAGCGAGACAAGATCTGAAATTTGACCCCGAGGTTCAAACTGATTTTTTCTCCAATGGGTTTTTGTTTTAGCTTCTGAAACTTCGTAGCAAAAAAATTATAGCGAAAATACCATGATGATTTGTTTAAAGAAGCGAAACCCTAGAATCAAATGCTTTGATACCAAATGTTATGAAACCAGCTCTAAAAAATATAGAAAAGATAGATAAACACCTTCAAAATAAGCCTCTTTGAGGGGGAAACCTCCTTTACATTACACAAATGAACAATTCTTGGATGATACAAATGACAAGACCTCCTTTCTATATATAGAAGTCTAGGGGGTCATAATTATAATCAGAGCCGACATAACAATAATAATGTAAGGGCACAATAATAACAATAGTGGGCTTTTATGGGCACAATAATAACAATATGGGGACTACATGGGCACAACAATATAATAAGGGGGTTGTACTAATAACAATAAGGGGTTACACTAGTAGTATAGGGACCTAACAGATTGTCTCAAGGCTGATCGTTTTCTGATCTCAGAAGCCGTCTATCTAACCTCCTGGGAAACTGAAGGTTGTATTCTACCCCCAACAAGTTCAGATCACTAGCCAATAGCTCTAAGGGTGCATATAACCTTTGCCCCCAAAAATTGACCCTTTTGATTTTAGGCCTTTTGGCTGGAGCACCCAGATTTCCTTGGCAAAATGAAGAACTAGTGGGAGGGCTCTCAACCTCAATCTAGCACTAGAATGTATCAATTTTAGCACAAATAAGGCACGAAAAAAACAAAATTAAAATATGGAACAAATAATTTCTTGGTAAAATTTTCAAGGATAGGAAGGATCTGGAGTAAAGCATGGAAGAACTTCAACAACGAATCATCCATAATGGCATTACATAACAAATGAAAGAGGGGGAAATGAGCATTCACAAAAAATGGGAAGACAGTGCTTAGCAGGAGGAAAAACTTTGGTAGTAGAAGTCTCGAATCTACTGGCTCTGATGTGGAGAATGAAACTCCTCCTTCTTCCATTGCTATATGATTCAACATTGGAGGAACAACAGAATCCTAAGCCTAAAATATATACATGGGAGAACTGTCAACACCCATGAGGACATTTCGACTTAGCTAAATGATTTTTACAGGAAACTCTTGGAGAAGCCTTGGGTGGATAGATCCCAAGCCACTAGGGAAATCATCAGCGACATTCCATCCATCCTCAACCAAGACCACAACAAAATCCTCCTTAGGGAGGTCTCATTGTAGGAAGTGGAGGAGGCAGTAATGTCTATGCCCAATGGGAAATCTCTCAGTCCTGATGGCTTCACCATTGATTTTTTCAAAACCTATTGGCTTTTCATAAAAGTTGAAGTTCATGCCCTGGTGGAGGACTGCAGGACCAACAAAATTGTTCTGAAATCTCTGAATGCCACCTTCCTCATTCTCATTCTAAGAGGAAGGAGTTGATTCTATGGATCACTTCTAACCTATCACCCTATGTAATGTTATTGACAAAATTATCTCCAAGGTTTTGGCTAATAGAATCAAGATTGGTGTCCCCCTCCTTATCTCATCCAACCAAACAAGGTATGTCGAGGGCAGACGAATATTGGACAACATCATCTTATCACATTAAATGATTCACTCTCACTCTCTAAAAACCCAAAAAAAATTGGCCATGATGATGCAATTATACATGTTGAAAGCCTTCGACAAAATCAGCTGGAACTATATGCACGAAGTCTTAGCTGCCTTTTGTTTCCATCAAGACTGCATTAACTGGTTTATGGCTCTAGTATCAAGAGCCTTTTTTTCTATCCTCGTTAATGGTTCACCCTCCAAGCCTTTCTGCCCCTCTAGAGGAATCAGACACTGAGACCCTTTTTCCCCCTTCCATTTTTTCATAATGGTCAAAGGCTTGAGTAGAACCCTCAAGGCTACCAGTATTAGTAACGTGCTCACTAGCCTCAAGCCCCATAACACTAGCCCTACCTCAACCCATCAACAATTCGGTGATTACTCTCTTGATGGGTCTCCCCATGGTTAATGAACCAACTGCCTTCAAGTGCATTCTCAACTGTTTCTCGGAAGCTTCTGGTACTTCCATCAACCTAGAGAAATCTAAAATCTTTTTCTTCAATATCCCCTTGACCATTCAAAGAAACATCACTAGAATTCTTGACTTCCAAAGGTGCTCTCTTCCCTAAAAGTACTTGGGTGTTCCCCTCACTTATAAATCCTACAGGAAATTCAATTGGGACAACCTCCTCAACAAGTTGTGCAAAAGACTCCCCAACTGGACCTTTCGTTCCCTCAATCTAGCGGGAAGATTGGTCCTTGTGAAGGTCCTGCAAGCCACGCCTCTATACCTATTCTCAACTTTGGCTGCCCCTAAGTCGGTAACCAATGCCATCAGAAGCATTCAATGTAATTTCTTATGGAGAGGTTCAAATATCAAGAAAAAATGGGCCCTTGTAGCCCGGGAACAAGTCTGCAAGCCCAAGAATGTTGATGGGTTAGTTTTAAGAGACACGGAAACTCTAGGAAAAGTCTTATGGGCTAAAACCTAGTGGAGATGGTTGAGAGCTAAAGTTGTGTGTAATCTCTGAGATATTTCCATTGTATGATAATATAGATAGCAGGGTTTTTAGCTGAGGCTTACCCAAGAGTATTCTTTTGTGTTTCATGTGTGATTGATTCTTGATTCTTCTTCTCTGTTATATATGTTTTGTTTGATCTTGCTCAAATCTCTTAAGCTTCCACAAGTTTGGTGGTAGAAGTAGATTAAATATTTTGCTTTAGTATATTGCATTATTAGGTTAATCTACAGTGATAATTTCTACATGGTATCAGAGCAAAGGTGATCATAGCTGTGAACAACATGCTGAGAAGGGAAAAGTTCGAAGCTTGAAGTTCTTGACTGCAGGTACAAAATCGATTTCTTATCACACCTCAAAGTTCATCAATGGCGTTCAATGGCTTGAGACTCGATTATGCCCTGGATGGCAACTCGAATTACATAACATGGAAGTGGTATTAGAAGACAATGGTTTGAAGGATTTCATTGATCAATAAATCCCCAAGCCAGCTGCTACTAATGCCCAAGAATTGGCTGAATGGAAGAAGTGTGTGGCGAAGGCAAGAAGGATTCTCTTGGAGGGAGTTTGGGACCATATTGTCTCGAGTCTCCATGGGAAGGAGACTTTGTTTTCAATGTGGAAGACATTGAAGGACCTATATCAAAACAGTAACCAACAAAGGAAGCTCGCGCTCAAGGATAAGCTTCGGAAAATCAAGATGGAAAAGAGCAACAATATTTCTACATATATGAACAAGCTCACCTCCTGTAGAGATGAGCTTGGTAGTGTGGGAATAACGACTACTGATGATGACATGGTGAGGCATTTCTCTCCTCGGTCTTCCAAAGATCTGGAATAACTACCAAGACTCAGTGAATGGAAGCAAGAAACTGTCAGATTGGGAACGACTGTGGTCGGATTTGATGCAGGAGGAGATCAGGAGGAGCACTAAAGATGGTTCTTCATCTAAGCATGATGATGAAGAAAATCTAGCCTTAGCAAGTAAGGTGAGGAGAGGGAAAGGGAAGGCTTCCCATTCCAAATCGATTTCTTCTCATGTGGGAAGAAGATTGACAAATATAAAGTGAGATGCTTTAATTGTCATGAGGTGGGCCATTATGCAACTAATTGCCCATTGAAGAAATCCAAGAAGGGATCCTCGAAAGGATCAGATGGTGAGGCACTGGCCTCTCTATTCAAATTTAATTTTACCCTCATCGCATGTATGGTTTCATCGATGGTGGGGTGTGTTTGGTATCTGGACAGTGGAGCCTCATTCCACATGACCAAGGACAAAAGTTTATTCAGTACCTTGGAGGAGAAAGACCTTAAGATGTCCATAGAGATGGGTGATGATGGAAAGTATTGTGTTTCAGGTGAAGGAACGGTTGTTTTTCAGAGGGAGCATGGAGCTCCTCTCACCCTGACTGGTGTAAAGTATGTGCCTGGACTGATGAAGAACTTGGTCTCAGTAGCGATGTTGTCATCAGTAAAGGAAAGGATTTCCTGAGACACATAGCCACAGGTTAGACCAAGAGGATTGGGATTCGAGTGAAGATTCTCTATAAGCTAGAGGTAGATGATTGTGTTGCAATGAGTTCGAAAGTAGAGTTGGTGCAAATCCAAGATATTGGCGAGTTATGGCACAAGCAGTTGGACCACTTGCATCATGGGGCCTTAAAGATAATGCAACAGATATCTACCAGACTTCCCAAAGGTAAACTTGAGCAAGTTGATACATGCAAAGGTTGTACCTTGGGAAATTATGCCAAGTCTTCCTTTCATGATCGAGACACTCGAGCATAAACAATCTTGGAGTGAGTTCATACAAATGTGTGTGGACCATTCTCGACAACATCTACCACCAAACAAAGGTATTATGTGATTTTCATTGATGATTGTTCTCGTAGATGCTGGATCTATTTCATGCAGAAGAAGGATTAAACCTTCTCAAAGTGTTGTGATTTCAAAGCTTTGGTTGAGAAAGAGTCTGGGAAGAAAATCAAAGCCTTGAGAAGCAACAATGGTGGAGAGTATGTCTCTCAAGAGTTTAAGGACTTCTGTGTAGCAGAAGGAATTAAACGTGAGTTGACGGCACCTCATAACCCACAACACAATGGGATGGCCAAGAGGAAGAACATAATGATTATGGGGGCAGCTCGGGCAATGTTGCATGACCAAGACCTACCACTTGATTTGTGGGCTGAGGCATGCAACACAACGATCTATTTTCAGAATAAAAGCCCGCATCCCATACTTCGGATGAAGAAACCAGAGGAAGCTTTCTCCGGGAAGAGACCAGATGTGAGTCACTTCAAGATCTTTGGCTCATCGATTTATTGCCATGTCACCAAGGATGCCTAGAAGAAACTTGTGCCAACAACTGAGTTGGGGATACTTGTGGGGTACATTGATACACCCCACAACTTTTGGGTATACTTGCCTACCAGTCGGAGGACAATGGTTCACAAAGATCTTAAGTTCGATGAGCAGAAGGCCATGCGAGTTTCCCTTGATAGGGAGCTCCAACTACAGGCTGTGGAGGAACTTTTGGTTCCTAAGGAGGAGGAGCCTCAGACTGATGCAGAGTAGCCACATGCAGAGGTTCCAGGAGTGGAGACATCCACTCATGTAGAGTCTTCCAGAGAGGGATGGAAGCGCACAAGAGAAGATGACAAATTGGTGTCGGATGTGAGAGAGAATGTGGGAGAACCATCCTCTCATTCCAAATAGAGGAGGTCATTTGATAGGTACACTGGATATATGGCCCTTGTTGGGGAATGTGTTGACACCAAGCCATCTTCCTTTGAGGAAGCAGTGCAACAGCTGATTTGGGTTGATGTTATGGTGGAGGAGTATGACTCCATAGTTCGGAATAGTGTTTGGGATGTGGTTCCAAGACCGAAGAACTAGTCAATTGTGAGTTCCCATTGGCTTTTGAAGGTAAAGCAAGCCACTGATGGTAGTGTGGAGAAACATAAGGCAAGATTTGTTGCCCGTGGTTTCTCACAAGTCGGGGGGATGGACCGTGACGAGACTTTTGGTCTTGTAGCAAGGTACTCATCTATCATATCGATGTTGGCACTATCAGCACAGATGGGTTGGAAGATCCATCAGATGGATGTGAATATTGCATTCCTCAATGGCAAGATTGAGGAAGAGGTGTACATAGAGTAGCCGGAAGGTTTTGAGACCTTCGATCGTGAGTCGCATGTGTGCCGACTCAAGAGAGCTTTGTACGGGCTGAAGCAAGCACCTCGTGCTTGGTACACCAGGATCGACAACTACTTCACTGGGTTGGGATTCACAAAGAGTGAAGCAGATGCGAACCTGTACCACATCATGGTAAAAGGTAAGTAATTGATCATTTTTCTTTATGTTGATGATCTCATATTGATAGGTGATGATCAATTGATCATGTCTTGCAAGGAGGACCTTGCAAGAGAATTTGAGATGAAAGACATGGGTCTCATGCACTACTTTCTAGGCATGGAAGTGTGGCAGAAGGATGGGGAGTTGTTTGTGTCTCAAGGAAAGTACTCCAATGAGATACTCAGGGGATTCCACATGGAGAAGTGCAAGCCCATGCAGACTCCTCTAGCAGGTAATTGGAGGAAGGAGGATTCTACTTCAAGGGAAGTAGTAGAGGCTATTGTGTACAGGCAGGTTGTGGATTCATTGATGTACTTAGTGAACACACGACCAAATTTGTGTTTTTGGTGAACCAGTTGAGTCAAACTATGGTTCAACCTACCAAGTTGTTTTGGAAGGCAGCAAAGCATGTATTGAGATACCTTAGAGGCACATCTCAGTATCGATTATGGTACAGACGAACAAAGGGAGTGAAGCTACATGGCTTCACCGATGCAGATTGGGCAGGGAGTCCATCAGATTGGAAGAGCACATCAGGTGGAATTTTAAACCTTGGTTCAACAACAGTTTTTTGGTACAACAGGAAACAGAGGTTGGCTGCACTCAGCAAGGCAGAGGCCGAATACATGGCTGCAAATCAGGCAGCATGTGAGGCCATCTGGATGTGGAAAATTTTAGTTGGTTTGTTCGATAAGAGGATGGATCCAATTGTGATCAATTGTGATAATCAAAGTTGTGTCAAACTCTCTGAGAATCCAGTGTTTCATGACAGGTCCAAGCACATCGATATCCAGTATCATCATCTTAGAGACTATGTGGCGAGGAGGATCATGTTGTTGCAGTATGTTTCAATCGAGGATCAAGATGCTGATATTTTGACTAAGGCATTGTCAAAATACGAATTCGATTTCCATAGAGATAGGATCGGGGTGGTTGATAATCCCTTTCTTGTTGAGAGGGAGTGTTGAAATGTGCAACAAGAATATTCCAATTTTAATTTGTTCTTGAATTAAAATTTGAATTTAGTCTCACTAGCAGTTTGAAAAATAATTAATTAATTCATCTTGAGTTAAGTAGTTGGAGAAATTCAAACATGAAGTCTTTGTGAAGTCATGCAACAGTTATCCCTTAAATTAAGGAATTTATCCCTTAGTTAAGGAGATAAGGATGAGTTGTATTTGAGTTGTAATTAGTTGGCTCAGTTAACTGAGTTAAGTACAGTTATCTTAGTTCCAAACAGTTGGAGGAATTAATTGTGAGTTCAATTAGTTAACGCATGCATGCAACTAGTGTTCTCCAAATAATTTAATATTCTTTGATAAATAGCTCATGCATGCCAGTTCAGACAAAGGCCCAATTGAGATTAAAGGCATGGACAATGTACTATCAGTTGCAAGAATTTTCCTATAAGAAAATCTCTTGCATGCATAAGGAATTCATTCTTTGAGATTTGCACAGTTTTACAGTGTGTTGGAGCAATGTGTGAGATCAGTGTCACACAAGGTTATAGCTGGAGCACCCAGGGAAAGTTGCGCAAGGAAATAGGAGGCTTGGAGGATAAAGGGAAAGACATATGTGTTGTATATTTTGTCTATGAGCAGTGAGGGATTGTACTGAGAGCTGGATAACTGTGTGAGAGCTAAAGTTGTGTGTAATCTCTAAGATATTTCCATTGTATGATAATATAGATAGCGGGGTTTTTAGCTGAGGCTTTCCCCGGAGTATTCTTCTATGTTTCATGTGTGATTGATTCTTCTTCTCTGTTATATGTGTTTTGTTTGATCTTGCTCAAATAGATTAAGCTTCCGCAAGTTTGATCGTAGAAGTAGATTAACTATTTTGCTTTAGTATATTGCATTATCAGGTTAATCTATAGTGAGAATTTCTACGATTAGTACTCCTCTCTTTGGACGTCCATGCAAGCTAGAAGGAAGCTTCAGGTAACTCACTATTGGAAGCCTAGCACTGGGAACAATAGGTGGAGAGATTGGTTGGATGCCTAAGACTGAGAGCCCCTGCCTGAAAATCTCGACTAGAATGCCTTTGATCGAACCATTCAAGAAAGGCTAATTCAATTCAATCAGAGGGAAGATAAGCTAAGATGGGGCAAGAACTCAGTCGAGCTCTTCAATCTCAATGAGGCTTATGGCTAATCGCCAATCATGATCAAATTCAGCAACATCAAAAATGGAAAATAAGATGGGAGAGACAATTGTGGCCCAAAATCACTTGTTTATCTGGTTGGTCATGTAGAGGAAAATTCTCACATGGGACAATTTGTTGAGAATAGGTTTCACCGGTCCGTCGAGATGCCCTCTTTGTGAGTCACATGAGGAAATCATTAACCATCTTTTGAATACTTATGACTACACCAACAAGATATGAGAGTGGGTTGCCAAAATTTTTAGAATCTCTGACAGGGACAAAGCTTCCATACATATCACTCTAGAAAATTGGCAATCTACCATTTCCTCCCATCCTATGGTTAACAGAGCTTGGAACATTCTACTCAGAACCATTTGTTGGATGGTATGGAAAGAGTACAATGTTAGAGCTTTTTAGAATGAAACAAAGTCGGAGGAAAGCCTCCTTTCCTTAATCAAGCAGGTGGCCTGCGAAACTATATCCATCTCCAAGATTCCCGACTTCAATTGTCCCCCCCTGCCGACCTATAGATCAAATAATTTTGCTCCTTCCAGACTTGCATTTTCCATCTCCTTCTAATGACAACCTGACGAATGTTAACCTTGAAGCTCCCAATCACTGGTTCCCCCCTAAGAAAGATATGGTAAAGATGAATTACGATGGGGCTACAAAAGGCAACCCCATGGTTGCAGGTTTAGGTGGTGCTTTTAGAAACGTGGATGGGGAAATCATATGGGTCTATGTTGGAACCCATGGAACCACCACTAACAATGTTGTTGAGCTCCAAGCGTTGGAGCATGGTCTCGCCATTGCCAAAAAATAAGGTTTTGGGCCCCTAATAGTCGAAGGTGACTCAACATTGGCTACTCTGGCTGGCCGCAAGCTCCAGCACAGTACCACTATGACCAAGGTCACAGATAATTGAAGGTTGATCAAAATGCTCCATTTCATTAGCCAACACATCAACAAACATAATGGGCTCCATTTTCAAGTTGTTAGACATAAGGCTAACAACTTGGTTGAAAGGCTAGCTAATGAGGGTACAATTGGAAACATTAGGTTGTGCTTCCTTGCATGGAAGGACTTTGAGGAAGGTCCTCCCTACCAGGAGTGTAAGTTTATAAATGTCAAGGATAACGGAATACAGGACAATATTAGTTTTGCGGGAGCTCGTCAAATCTGTCAGACCAGACTGTTACAGTTCCCCTAATTTGTTATCATAAAATCCATCGCATGCATCAATTCCAACTATTCTCATGAGGTAATGAAAATCTTGATTGTAATGATGTTACCAGACCCCTGCCTCCCTGATATGTTGCCCAGTGAAATCCTTCGCTCACCCATGATTTCTTTGTACCTAGTTCCGGCGATATTCAATGACGCAATTATAGTTGTCCCCATCCCTTTCCTCTCTTCCGCCAACCCTTCCTATGAATACCCCGACCCCCTGGCTCCTCTTCATCATTCTCTCTACCCTCGTGCCTCTGCTACCCTCTTTTCCCCATCCTCCGCTCTAAAGCCCTCCTGGATTTACCATGACTCACCCTCCCTCTCCATGGCCCCTTGACGCAGCTCGACTCCTTCCCCCCACCAAGGAAGAGGTAGAGTCAATGAGCACTGGAACGATCCTAGCATGCAACCACAAACACGCTCAAAAGTGTTGGCTAGGAGAGTCACACTCAACTTTAATTTTTGGGTCGCTTTGTACACCTAAGAGCATATTCAAAATCTGAACCTCCATGCTAGAAACATTCGCCGCTGCATTAGCACTAAGGAGATCGATACCTAATTTGAATGGATCCTGGACCCTGGCCTCTCTAGGGCCAGGGAGAACCTATTCAACAAGACTATTGAGCTTGCTTGGCATATTAAGGCCATGCTTGGTTTAGCTATGCAGGAGAAAAGCGAGAACACCAAGACTCTGGAGGCCAATATAGATATGTTGAATGATAATTTCACCGTTTACGTGGATACTATTCATCATTGTCGCTTTGTAACCAAGGATTCACATTGCTAAAGTGTCGTATGGCCAGTATGCAAGCAAGTGAAGAATGTTCATCGAGAATTAAACAAGAAACTGGTGGTGCTTCCACCAACCACGAGGCCTCCGAGGATGCCCCAGCCGACAACACCCCTGAGAAGCCAATAAGGTTGGAGGAGAAACCCATGGATAATCAAGTTTGACGAATTGTGCTTACTCTATGTTTCAGATACTCTCAGTGTATTGTGTGTTTCGAATATACGTCCTCCTTCGGACTCGCTATATATGGATATCTTGGGTAAAATGTGGCACTATTGTGAATCCCCAAGTTGATGTCAAGGCTGCAAATTTTGTAAACAATCATACCAAAAATCACCTGTATGTACACAGATTATGTCAAACCACTCAAACCAGGTCGAAAGACAATTTCTATAAATTTTGTAAGGATAGTAAGCAAAACCTCTGTAAATTTTGTAAGAGCAGGAAGCTCAAGAAACTCTTTTTTTGCCGATGGTCGGATATGGCTCCTTTAGACTAGTCGAGCACCATACCGATTATAATTACCACATTTTAATATAATAGAACTTCTCTTACAAAAACAATATTATTGATATGACATGATTTGTAGCTGATTCTATGTTCACTTGACACACACACACACACACACACACACACATATATATATATAACAAAAAAATATTAGTGTTAACCATAAATAAAATATTTCAATGTCCATATTAAACAAGTGCTACATTGTAGGTAGTCCCTACTATTTTGTTTAAATATAGCTAAATTAAAATATATGTTATTGTTAAATATGTTATATTTATTATTAATTTGTACTCCACTAGCCATGAAGTCAATTCAAACATTCATTAACTTTAGAATAAGTGTGAATTAAAGAGTTGAAAGTTTATATTTATCTAAAATTATGATGATTAGATATGATAAGATATTTGATAATTTTTAAATGAAAAGTTAACAAAGACAAGAATGAAGACATATAGGTTATATATTATGAAATTGGTTAGCTAGTAATTCTAAATTTGAAATATAATTTTTTAGGAAATGTGATTATTTATTGGAAATTTGTAATTATGAAATTGAAAGTATTGAAAATTTAGATGAGTTATCTTGTTTTGAAGTGAGAGATGTAATTAAAAAGAAAAAAGAAAAAAAGAAGAAAAAAAAAGACATCATTTCTTATTTGAGTGTGCAAGATAATCTATTTTTCTCTATTATACACACACACACACACAGAGAATTATAAATTGATACCAAACAACGATGATTTAGTAATATATTTTTAATAGTAAAAGACGAAATTGTTCACCTAACATCTTCAATTGATTTTAACATTAATGTCATGTGTTAAGTGTGAAATATACTGGACAGAAATTTAGTTTTAAATTAATTTCTAAAATAATATAATAGAAAATAATGAAATATAAAGCATTGATTTGCTATTATGTTCCTCGCGTGATGTTGATTTTTTTAATTAAATTATCTGGAAAGACCATTTAATTCATGCATGTGGAGCCCAATTTCCCAAAAGAATACATACTTAACATATTATGAAATGAAATGAAATGATATTTTAAGGTCCACAAGACCAAAAATAGTCTATGAGACCATTAGTTCCCTGTTTTTCGTTTTTTGCAATTCAACCCTTTTCTGATTCAAATTGATGATGAGCTGGCCCAACCTTCTAGCAATCCCTTCGCTAAAAATACAAAGCCAAGAAACTGATGTTAACATGTTCTGATAACTTTCTCTGATGTCTTTGAATGCATCAGATTCCAAAATGAAATGTTTTTCTGATTCCACAATCCCATAGGCACAAAATGGCGGGCCCTTCATGTTAGCTAGAAAGAAGGCACATTCCATGATATCATTATAGTTGCATGTGACTTTTTTGGCCATGAAAAATATTATTAAATTTGATTTTTGAGGTTTGTGGCAATGAGTATTATGTTTTACAATCTATTTTTACTCTCCTACTTATTATTCTATTAGCATAGGGATACAAATTTATGATAAGGCATTTGTACATTTGTCTTATTAATTGATAAGACCTTTGTACTTCTAGCTCATTAATTTATGCATTGAACAATAACATGTTGAATCCAATGGCCAATGTTTGTATAAAATTAAATTAAAATATTGTCAAAAAATATTAAATTTCAATGTGCAAAGTAAAACTATAGAAAATTTAGAAATATTTTTAGTCAACCCTAAACTAATATAGATTTGACTACAAACTGAATGCAATATCCCATGCAATAGACTTGTATATTAATTTAATATAAAATAAATTTAAGTTAAAACTTTATATTTTCACCTTTTTATGTGATAGAGATGTGTAATTTATTTCATTCTTAATATGAAATTGATATATAACATTTAGAAATATGAAGAGAAAAATAATATGAATTTATAAATCCAATATTTCAAGATGCATATTGAGTAACAGATTCTAAGATATAAAATTTATATGAAGAGAACCAAAGAAATTTTATTTTATTAATAGATGATTTTTAATTTAAAATATAAGGAAGATTTGTAATTCTTTCAATATTTAATGTGAAGTTGATATGCAAGATATATAGAGACAAATAGGCAACATTTAAAAAAATATTAATAACAAATATATAGAGAGAGATAAAGAGGGGATTATATCATATGGATATTTGTTTTTTATTTCTGAATATGAGGAGGGATGTATTTACATTTTAATGTGGAGATTGTGATTCATAAATAAAATACTCCAATGTCAATTAAGTATATATTGTATAAAACAAATGAAAAAAAAAATCATGGTTAAAACATTTTATTAATGTGTTGCTCAAAATAAGCATAGGTCCATCTTAATTCTAGATTTGCTAAGAGTGGAGGGAAATCAAATATCTTAGAGGTGCAAACATTTCCATCAACTTTGCACTTAGAAAGAAGTTTGTGTCTTAAGAGATTTGATCTGGGATTAAGATGAATCTATATTGGTTTAATAATAGTGCATATAGTGTTATCAGTTGGTCACGTGGAGCTTAATATCATTAACTTATTCGTTCAAATCTTATAGAGAAAGATTGAGAGCAAGAATAGTGAGCATAAAATTTGTCCCACATAACATGACCAAAACTTCCACAATCCTAATTAATAACATTCTCAAATAAACGAATCATATTTTCATCCAACATTTAAAAAATAAATAAAAAATTCTCTATATTTTACATTTCAACTTTTAAATATGATAAAATCCTTAATCCAATGTTTTCATAAATTTTTATTTCTCAAACATTTTTTTGATTTTTCAAAACATTCAAAACATCTGGTCATTCTATGAGGAGATTTATATTTTCCATTGAAATGTTGTAGTCATATGCAATATAACAAACATCAAGGCTTTAAAAGCCCATCAATCCCAATTTCTTTGGTTGATTATGTAAGTGGGTTTGTTTGATTGGTCTCCTCCTTTTTAATAAGTTTTTAGGCTTTCAGTTTTGCTTTAACTAGTACACCCATATTAAAAATATTAATGCGGTTGATATAGTTGAAGACTTCATAAATATAATAAAAAAAAAACTATTGCAACACGAAGAATGCCTTACTAATGCGCACATTTACCTCATTAACCATGTATAAAAAGGTTATGGGTTAATTTTAACTTAAGAAAATAAAGGAATTACGCATGTTATCATAAAATGGACCATGTTAGCACTTGAAATTTCACCTAGGCTGAGATAGACAAATCTCAAGGCTACATCAAACCATTCAGCCTCGTAGCTAGCCCTACGAGGCAGGAGAAGGCTCTCTCCGGTCAAACTTGGTGGATTTTTCAATAGGATGAGTTGACCAATTAGAAACACTGATATTAGGCTAGTAAACTGATAAGGAGGGTTGATTTAAAGTTTTTGGGGTTTTTGGTGGCAATTGTAGGGAGTGCAATTCAGGGTGCGGGGATGAGCTCAGGTTTTTGCAGGTGATTCCTTGGGGCAAGGTAGGAATCTATGCTAATGCCTTTAGTTGAAAGAGATGATCAAGGAGGAAAGGAGAAAAGCTAAAAAGGGCAAAAAATGAATTTGAATCCTCTCTAGACGGTGGAAAACATAAAATTTAAACAAAATTGAAAGCTGAGCATGGCATGCATGAATTCAAACTTTATCACTTCTTTTGTTTAAATAGCAGCAAGAGATTAAGGAATGGAACACATAAACACACTTAAAATAACAGTAGGAAGCACACCATCAACATAATAATCCACAAGAATCCACAATGAAGTCTGCAAAACCCTGGCCTTCCTTCTTCCTCAAATTGCAGAAAATACAAGTCAATAATACAATAACACTTCTCCCTCTAGAGTCCAACCAACAAAATGAGAAAGAGAGGGCATAATATAGAAGGTCAAACCTCTTTCCCCACCTCTAGGGGTCGAGCTCATCCTTCTAGGAGCAATTTGAACTAATTCCAAACTAAGCACTAGATAATAGGCATCTCAACAACTTGCCTCTATTACTTAGCTAACTAATTCATGCATTAATTTTTCACTTTTTACATCAAGGAAGCTTCTAGAAGAGTAAAGAGAGGTAAAATCTATCAAAGTGCCATGAAAATATTACATTTATCCATTATCTACAAGTAAAAATAATCAACCATAGTCAAAACAGTGTTTTTTGACCAAAAAAGTCAATTTTGGCAAAGTTAGCTCTCACATCCGCGCCCCCTGGCTCTCACATCCGCGCACCTTTGCAACAACTTTTGAGTGGGTTCCACTGGTCCAAATCAGGTGCAAGATGGCTCATTGGAAAGCTTGGTCTGTCTACTTTCCATCCCAAGTGGGATTTCTGAATTTGGAGTTGTTTTGCCCCCTCAAAAACCATTTCTCCCAAGGTCACTTTCTGCAACTCAAAAAGTGGGCAGAAAGTCATTTTTTTGATGTATTTTGAGCTTTTGGAGGCTCAAATCTCAAAATTAAATTTCTCCCGAGTACTGGTAATTTTTCTCTTGGCATGCCCTTTCCAAAAATGCCAAGTTTGCAAAATTCCGAGTAGTCCTTCAAAATGTCCGCGCGCGCGACGCGGACGCGACACGGGGAAAACCTGTAA
>APFE030165699.1:59658-71111 GCA_000404065.3 Pinus taeda
GGGGACTCATGGACTTTTGACTCATGACATTGCAAAGACTTTTGACCGAAACCCTAGACCTAAGACTTTGGATTTCAAGACAAAGCAAAACAAATGTGACACAAGCTCATTAACTGATATGACCTGATCCAGCAAAGCCAGGAAGGGAACAAGGACCAGCTCCTCCATCAGTTTTATGGAATGCCTAACGGGATGCAAAACTGACAGTGATGAGACACCTACCTATGCATAATGCAAAGAGCTTTTGATCACCGATGGAGGGCTCAAGACCGACTCTAACAGACCATTTTGCTAAAAACAATTGCCTATATATAAATAAATGCTATAAATATTAATGAGAAACTTATTAAAATTGGCATAATCTCAAATCCCTAGGAAATTGGTGGGTGGGGAGCCGAATCTAATTTATTAAATTCATTAATAGCAATGGACCATTTTACTAAATAACTTTTTCTTAAAAATCAATAGATCCTCATCCACCTTAAGTTGGAATAAGAAGCCTTCGACAACAACCACATTAAAAATATTAATGTGGTTGATATAGCCGAAGGCTTTATAAATATAATCAAAAAAATTATTGCAACACAAAAAATGTCTTACTAATGCACACACTTACCTCATTAACCATGTATAGAAAGGTTATGGGTTACACACATTATTGTAAAATGGATTGTTTTGCTAAAAAAAATTGCTTATGTATAAGTAAATGTTATAAATAATAATGAGGAACTTATTATCATTGGAATAATCTCAAATCCTTAGGAAATTGGTGGGTGGAGAGCAGTGACACAAATCTAATTTTTGAAATTTATTAAAAGTAATGGATCATTTTACTAAACAAAATTTGCTTATATAAAAATGAATGTTATAAATAATAATGAAGAACTTATTGTGGAGGAACTTATTAGAATTGGAATAATCTCAAATCCCTAGGAAATTGATGGGCTCGGAGCCACTTGGCACGAATCTATTTTTTTAAATTTTTTAAAAGTCAATGCAAGCTAACAAACTCTTTGTAATAAGACTAAGCATATGTTGAGCATATTCCTTTGAGGATCAATCTAGGCCATCAATTAAAAAAAAATGGCCACTTATCCATAGTTTAACATTGGGAATACATTTTTTGTTATTATTTAAATTTATTTATTTGTAAGGTAGTTGGTTGAGTCTTATTATGATTTGTTTAGTAACTTCCATTTCTACTAGTTACTAAATTTTTATTTTTATTTTTTATTATTTCCAATTTCACGAATTATGATTTTTTTTTTCTCAATATTTTCAATTTTAGATGACTTATTATTACATTAAAAACATATTATAATAAATTAAATATAATTTTTTTTTATATACCAATAAAAAATAAAACAAATAAAATATATATAAAGAAATAAAGAAATAATAATATATATATATATATATATATATCTATATATATATATATATATATATATATATATATATGGTAATGGCGTTCAACAAATAGTTGTTTGTTAATTTTTATGACGAAATCTGTCTTTATAAGTATTTTTTTGTGTATCTATTTTAAAATAGAGTTTTTATTTTTTATTTTTGTTGAAAATGCAACAAGAAAATCATTTAATTTTCCCTTGAATTAAATTAGGAGAAAATTTGGTACGAGTAAACTAAGTTAATTTGACTTGGTTCAGTTAATTCGAGTTGAGGGTTTAACTTGAGGCATATAGTGCGTCTCCTACTTTATTGGAGCCCGGTTAAGTTTATTTTGAGTTGTAATTAATTAATTCAGTTTAACCGAGTTAAAGTCAGTTAAACTAATTCCAACAGATGGAGGAAGTAGTAGGAGGTCTAGCAGTGGGGTACAACTTCATGTGTTTGTTGGCATTATGATACAGGTATTGTCCTTAATGGCAACTCACTCGGATGAAAGATCATAGTATAGCAGGTAAACAACAAAGAATTACATATCAGTCTTCACAAAATGAAGAAAGAGAAGTATACGTAGGTTCACCATTGACCAAGCCGCATATATATGCAGGTTCATTGTATACCAAGTCGCATATACGACACATGCACTTTCACAAAAGGAAAAACACGTATACCTTGGAAAACTAAGTTTTTGGTCCGAAGTATTTGGTCCATGGTATTTTGATCCATGGTATTGGTCCAAGGTATCTGGTTCGAGGTATTGACCCTAAGTATTTGGTCCAAGGTATTGGTCTTAAGTGGTTTTGGTCCGTGGTATTGAGAAATGCCTAAAACTATAAAAGGAGGAGAAGATCATTAGGCTAACGTGTGCAAGTATCGAATATCTGATGAAGTGTGAGATCTAGTATGCCGGTTTTTGTGTTATAGTGCATTGTTGGATCTGAACCAAGGATGAACCTTAGTGCTTGATGAAGGATAAGATCTAATGATGTATTGGGATCTTAAGGCTTGAAATGAATTATCTTTATATGGTTTGATCATGTATCTGAATAACTGACGCATGTTGTAGTCTGTAAATGTGATGATTGGGGTATGACTGAAATTCATAATAGTTGTAATGTTTAAATCATCATTTACAGATCTGTATGCAGGTTCACTTTAGAAAAAGAGCGTATACACATTGGTTCTGCATATCAAAGCAGCGTATACATTATAAATTTGATTTGCAGATCTATATGCTAGTTAGCTTTGGTAAAAGCACGTACACACGCAGGTTCGATACATGGAAGTAGCGTATACCTTATAAAGTATGTTTCATTTGTTTCTGTTTGCTGTTGTAGAGTTCTGGGTTCTGGTTTGGGTTCTGGTGACTGCAGTCTGGTGACAGTATTATGAATGATCAGATTGATGGGTTGTCAAAGTGATTGATTGATTCGGTTGAGGTTAGTTCAAAAGGTGATTGGTTGATGCAGATATATTTGATAATTGAATTACACTTATTATGTTGTTGATGGATTCAGTCTAAAAATTTATGAAACGTGGTCCCTGGAGAAAGAAATAAGGTCGTAGCCTTCTGTAGGTCGGCACCTACGTACTAGTAAACATATCGGCTAGTACAAGAGCTAGGGGGTTGTAGCTCCCTTCCAGTAGTAGCTGGAAAATGAGAGAAGGTTGCAACCTTCTGTAGGTAGAAGCCTGCGTACTGGTATAAGTCTGCACCAGTACAAAATTGTAAACATAATCTTCTTATTAGTAAAAGAAGACAAAGACGACAATAGCATGTGGTTTTTACCCACATTGGGTTTCCACCTTATATCTCGATGTTCATGTGTGATGCTTATGCTTTTTTTTGATTTTACTGCATTGTCTTAACAACATCTGACATACTAGTTAAAAATTTCAATACATGATAAATTGAGTAAAACAAAAGTTCTCTGCATATATGCCGGTTGCCTTAATAACAGTCGTGTGTATACGCTGGTCCACTCAGCTAAAGTAGCATATGCAAATCTGCCTATGAAAATAAAAAATTATTGAGCTACTAATACTGATTCACCCCCCTTCTCAGTATTATTTCCAACAATTGGTATCAAAACAGTTCCTTCTAAAGAAGCTTGATAATTTGAAGGAAGATCTGTCATCATGAGTAATCAAGAAAGCGAGGTATCCATCAGACCGCCAATCTTTGATGGGAAAAACTTTGTTTATTGGAAGATAAGAACCACAACCTACCTTCAATCACTTGGAACAGTTGTTTGGGAAATCGTGGAAGGAGGATATACATTTCCATCAGCAATTCCTACAGATACAACAGGTAAAAAGCAATATGAAACCAATGCCAAGGCCTTCAATACATTATTGGGAAGTTTGTCACCATCAGAGTTTGTCAAAGTTATGCAACTCAAATTAGCCAAAGAAATATGGGACAAAATCGTTCTAAGCTACGAATGAGACTCTCAGGTAAAACGTGCTAAACTGCAAACTCTCAGAATTCAATATGAAACTCTTAAGATGCACAATGATGAAAGTATTTCTAGATACTTCTTACGTATAGATGAGGTTGTTAATTGCATGAAAAATCTGGGTGAATAGATAAAGGAAGTTACCTTAGTTGAGAAAGTCTTAAGATCCTCGTCTGCTAAATTTGAATCAAAAGTATCTGCCATAGAAGAAAAACAGGATCTACAGACTATTATTATGACACAGCTTCACGGAATCTTAACTGCCTTTGAGATGAGAAAGGAGGCCCATCAGATATGAGAGAAGTCGCATTTAAAGCTTCAGCAAAAGGAAAAGAAGAACTCAATGAATCAGGACATATTTCAAAAGAAGAGGATGAAGTAAATTTTGTCAAGAAGCTTCAAAGGGGTTCCAGAAGATTTAGAGGTAAACTACCTTTCAAATGTTTTGCCTGTGGTAGAGTTCGTCATTATGCTGCCAATTTTCCTCATAAAGATAAATATGATAAAGGGAAGGAATCTGCAAAATGGAACAGAAAACAAAGTGTAAGCAAAAAGAGCTACTAATCTCATGAAGATAGCAATGGATTATCAAATAGTGATGAAGATGAAAATAGTAATGACTATAAACTTCTAATGGCTTATGAAGAATTTTTGGATGCTTTAGAAGAAGATGAACTTCATGAAGAAATTTCTAAACTCAAAATCTGTTTAGAAGAAAAGAATATGATAATAGATACCTTGACATATCAACTTGTTGAAAGTTAAAAACATAATGAAAAACTAGAATGTGAAATTGTAGGTCTAAGAAAGGATCTTGAGAAAACAAAATCTCTCAATCTTAGATTTGCTAAAGGATCAGAAACTTTAAATGAAATTATCAAGGTGCAGCGTTCTCCTCTGATAAAGATAGGCCGTGGATATAATGAAGAAGCACCTCAATCACAGAAGCCGTCAACCTCCACTAAAAGCTATCTTGATGCAGCAAAGAGCAGTGAAAAATTTGACAATCGTCAGCAAAGGCATAAAGTAGATCACGAGATAAATCAAGCTCAATTTACTTCAAGGATGAATAGAAGCTACAACCAATCTCAGGTAAATCATACTCAATTTGCTTCAAGGATGAATATCAATAGAAACTACAATCACCAGGTCAGCAGATTCGATAATTGCAGGAACTTCTTTAATGGTCAATGTTTTTAATGTCAAACTTTGGACACAAAGCTACTCAATGTGTTTCTTACAAGACCATCATGACTAGAGAAGCACGAAATCAAAGGAATGTGACAGGGATCAAGAAAAGTTCCTACAATAACTTTTCTCTTCTTGAAAATCAAATAGAATGCTCAATATTTGTAACAACTTCGGCCATGAAGAATCTAAATGCAGGAGTAAATTTAGGCAAATATCTCAAGAAGAGAAAACTACATTAAAACCCAAAATATGGAGAAAGAAAGAATTGCAAACAGAAAGATGTGGTATAGCCTTGTATGTAGAAGGACAAGAAAATTAGTGGTACATTGATAGTGGATGCTCAAAACACATGACAGGTGACAAAGAAAAACTTCACTCATATACTGCCTTAGAAAAGGAAAAGAATGTCTCATTTGGAAATGACACTCCTGCTGTCATAAAAGGTAAAGGCTCTGTTTTCTTGAAAGAAAAGCTTAAGGCTGGGAATGTTATGTATGTTGATGGTCTAAAGCATAACTTGTTGAGTGTCAGTCAAATGTGTGATCAAGGAAAAAGTCACCCCGTGGAGAAGAATACTTTATATTGTTCATTGATGATTTTTCCAGAATGTGTTGGATAGGTCTTCTAAAGCATAAAGATGAAGCATTTGAAAAATTCAAAGCCTTCAAAGCTTTGGTTGAAAATGAATCAGATCGCAAAATCAAACGCCTCAGATCTGATCAAGGAGGGGAATTTACCTCAGATGAGTTCTTTGATTTTTGTGAACAACATGGAATAAAAAGGCAGTTCTCCACCGCAAGGACTCCTTAGAAAAATGGAGTGGTATAAAGGATGAACATAATTGTTCAACAAATGGCTCAAGCTATGCTAGATGAATTTGGAACTCCTGCAATCTTCTGGGGTGAAGCTGCATTCGCCACCATCACTTTTCTCAACCAAGCAAATGTTTTAGTAAACAACACTCAAACTCCACATGAACTTTGGTATGTTAAGACTCCTACTGAAAAATACTTCAAAGTTTTTGGAAGAAAATGTTACATCAACAGAAATGATGAAAATCTTGGTAAGTTTGAACCCAGAGCAGATGAAGTTATTCTTCTTGGCTACTCTTCCCGAAGTAAAGGATATAAATGTTATAATAAAAGACTTGGGAAAATTATTGAAATTATTGATGTTGTGGTTGAAGAAGCATGCAAAAATCCAAAACAAATAAAAACAGAAGATCATGACAATGAAGAAGATGAGGATCATTTTCCCACATCAAATCATACTGATTTTGAAGAAGAAACCAACGAGACACTAGAAGAAGAGAAAATAGTAGAAGAAAAGACTTCACCTGAAGAGATAACAGTAGAAGAAAAGACTCCATCTAGGTATGTTCAAAAAAATCATCCAGAAACTCAAATTTTAAGGGAAAAAGGGGCAGGTGTGCAGATAAGAAGAACTATTGCAGAAGCCTCAAGCTATCTAGCATTACTATCTTCCACCGAACCTCAAAATGTAAATGAATCATGCAAAGATGAATGTTGGGTCAAGGCAATGAATGAAGAACTTGAGAAAATTGAAAAGAATAATACTTGGGAATTAGTTCCTGGACCTCATGATAAAAATATCCTAGAAACTAAATGGATATTCAAAAACAAGTTGAACGAAAATGGAGAAGTTATTAGAAATAAGGCCAGACTTGTTTGCAAAGGATATGCTCAACAAGAAGGTATAGGTTTTGAAGAAACGTTTGCACTTGTTGCTAGACTTGAAGCCATAAGAATGTTTCTTGCTCTTTCTAGTTTTTAGAAATTCAAAGTATATCAAATGGATGTAAAATCTACCTTTCTTAGTGGAGAATTAGAAGAAGAAGTCTATATTGAACAAACAGAAGGATTCATTCTTGGAAATGATGCAAAACTTGTATGAAAACTTAGAAAGGCTCTCTATGGTCTAAAACAGGCTCCAAGGACCCGGTATTACCGTCTTGACAAATATCTCCACCAACAGGGTTTTTCAAAGGGGTCAGCAGATAACAATCTATATACAAATATTGACAATAGTAAATTGTTGATAATTGTTGTTTATGTTGATGATATCATTTTTGGTAGTAATGAAGAATCCTCGAGTCGAAATTTTGCTTCAGTAATGCAACAAGAATTTGAAATGTCATTGCTTGGTGAGCTTACCTATTTTCGTGGTCTACAAGTTCAACAAAATAAAGATGGTATTTTTCTATCACAAACCAAATATCTCAAACAGATCTTGAAAAAGTACGTCATGGAAGATTCTAAACCAGTATGTACCCCAATGGTAACAGGATGCAGTCTCAGCTCAAATGATGAATCAACAATAGTACATCAACCAACTTACAAATCCATGATTGACAGTTTGCTTTATCTAACAGGAACCCGACCTGACATCATGCATGTAGTAGGAATAGTTGGAAGATTCCAAGCAAATCCAAAGGAATCACACCTTCAGGCAGTGAAAAGGATTTTCAAATATCTTTAAGGAACACATAACTTGGTTTATGGTATCCTAGAGATATAGACCTTACACTTCATGCATATACAAATGCAGATTGGGCAGGAAGTGTTGATGATAGAAAAAGCACTAGTGGTGGTGCATTCTATATTGGTACTAGGTTAGTGTCTTGGTTCAACAAGAAACAAAGTTCAATTGCATTATCTACAACTGAAGCATAATATGTGGCTGTTGCATCTTGCTGCATACAACTACTTTGGATGATGCAAACCTTGCAAGACATTCAGATCACATGTACTACACCCATCTCCATTCTATGTGATAATACAAGTGCCATCAGTATCTCAAAAAATCCAGCCATACACTCCAAGACCAAGCACATACCCATCAAATTTCTACAAGAACAAGTGCTTGAACAAAAGGTCAAATTGGAGTATGTTCCCTTCAAAGAACAGGTTGTTGATATATTCACTAAACCACTACCCAGAGAGACATTTGAATATCTCAGACAAAAGATGGGAGTAGTTGCTGCATCATCCTGCTGTTAAAATCTTTTTTTTAGAAAGGTTGTTATATGTGAGTTTCATGAAGTATAGTCACGTACATATGCCGATTTCTGTGGGAATAATCGCATATATGTTGGTTTGAGGAAAAGCAGTGGGCCAGACTTAGGAGAAAGTGGTCTGATATGGTTCAGTGAATTATCTGCTCTGTTTGATGACGGTTACAATCTACTGATGACATGTGGAAATATGTTGGTTCTCATAGATTGTTGATAACTTGATGTATATCTAATTGATGATGATGCCGTGATCAGATCTGACAGTGAACATCTGGCACAGGTTTAGGGGGAGCATATGCTTATAATAATGCTTTGTTGGCATTATCTTAGAAGATCTTGGTACAGATCCACATAGTTGTTTTGATTCAGGTGATTCTTTTTGATGGACATATCCAGGTTGATGGTCTGGATGTTTTTAACAGATGCTTATGGAGCAGATCATACATGGTGTATGATAGTTGCTGATGATTATCATGGTCTGGTTTAGATTTTTGGTCTCTATTATAAATATCATGTATATCATTCAATGTAAAGGTTATATCAAGACCCATGATGATCAGGGGCTCATGTCCCAAGTGTCGAAAAATGCTCAAAAATGAAAGTGCTCAAAATTGGCTCGAACCTGAATGACCGGATAGAGCTCGTCCTCCCGATTCTAGCGCCATAAACGGTTCGAAAAATGGTCGCCATATGTGAAAGTTATGTCAAAAACAAAATCGCCCAATGACCCTTAATTTTTGAAATTTCAAAAAAAATTAAAAAAAGAATATTCCACAAAATATTCCTTGGAATATTCCATGGAATATTCTGTTGGGATGGACCAATCAGAGGCTGCCACATGGCAAGCCCGGAGGCCGCCACGTGGCCCCAAGCTGACGTAAGCAAGGTAATGGGCGTATGTTAAAAATTTGGTAGGGTGGTGATTCGAACCCCCAACCTACCCACCACAAATCCAAAGCTTTACCGTTGGGCCTCAACGGTCTTGTTGTTAGAATGGCGAAGAAAAATGTTTAAACAGTTTAAATTGGCAACGGGCAGGGAAAGTTGGGGGGCCAGCCCTCCCACGCCATATGACCACGCCCCAGGAACCAAGGGCCAGCACATAACTGGGCACGCAATCCGAGAAAAACCGCCAAGCCAATCAATCGGTCACATGCGATAGTTTAGTCAGCAGTTAACGCGAAATTGGTGGAATTTTTGGCGGTGGCGCCAAATTTGGCGGACGCCCAGATTTGGCGGAGCTAACTGGCCTCCACTAAAGTTAGCTGGAGTTCTTTTAGGGGAAACTGGCAGTTATCATTAAATGGCCATAACTTTGGCTAGGAAAGGTGGTTTTGGACAAATTGTTTTTTGATTTTGGGTATTTTGGACATTTTGAAACCATTGGCAGGGGTCTTTCAGCCATCAGAGGTCATTTGCATAGGTTTTGGAGCCGTGGAAGTTCTAGGGGCCACTAGGGCCCAGTATTGTGAGAACTGTTTCAGGTTGCAGGTATCCATTGGAGGTGAACCAACAGTCAATCCTAAAGGATTCATGTGTTCTGAATCTGATTTTACAGTCTATTTCACCTATAGAGACTTCTATTCAGCTGTAAATTCATTTTGATCATTTAATTAAAATGAGGACTGACCCATTTGGGAGCCTTGGACCCAGCAGACGTAGCCCAAGAGGGGTGAACTACTTCATCAACTTCTTTTGCATCTGTGGTTGATTTATGTTGCAGAACAAATTCATTTTAATGTGTTAAACAGTAAAAGGAAATAATTTTGCTATGCTTGAATGGATCATGAACAGCTGAAAATTTCATTTGTTTCTTTACTGCAAGACATGGGAATCTTTTAAACATGTTTACTACTGAATTGAATACCTTGCAAACATTTTTCAAGTAGTTTCAAATTCAGATCACATGATGTAATAATTTGTCTCTATCTGTTGCAGTCTTTTGATGAGTCCCTATTGGTCACATGATGTAATTTGTACCCCCACTATGCATGGGAAGGATGATGCATTAACTGCTATATTTCAGTCATGTATAAACAATTGGTATATCCCCACTTGGATGGGTGGATGATTCAAATTTGGTATATCCCACTTGGTTGGGAGATGGATGTATGCATGAGTCATTGGTGATAGGAAGGTCTTTGGTATAGAGTAATCTTCTTGCAGACTTTGCTTGTGCTCAGGGGAAGCATGGACTCGATCATGGGAGCTCCATTAGTACACTTTAGCATATCAGAGATTTCAACATGTACTCAGGGGGGGCATGACCCTTTGCCCTTGATGTCAAAGGGGGAGAGTGACTTGGTGTGGTTGTCATCAAGTCCAAAGGGGGAGATTGTTGGAATTATGATACAGGTATTGTCCTTGATGGAAAATCACTCAAATGAAAGATCATAGTATAGCAGGTAAACAACAAAGAATTACAGATCAGTCTTCACAAAATGAAGAAAGAGAAGTATACACAGGTTCACCATTGATCAAGCCACGTGTACATGTAGGTTCACTGTATACCAAGTCACATATACATACACACGCACTTTCACAAAATAAAAAATGCGTATACCTTGGAAAACTAAGTTTTTGGTTCGAAGTATTTGGTCCAAGGTATTTTGATCCATGGTATTGGTCCAAGGTATCTGGTCTGAGGTATTGACCCTAAGTATTTTGTCCAAGGTATTGATCCTAAGTGGTTTTGGTCCATGGTATTGAGAAAGGCCTAAAACTATAAAAGGAGGAGAAGATCATTAGGCCAAGGTGTGCAAGTATCGAATATCTGATGAAGTGTGAGATCTAGTATGTAGGTTTTTGGGTTATGGTGCATTGCTGGATCTGAACCAAGGATGAACCTTAGCGCTTGATGAAGGATAAGATCTAATGATGTATCGGGATCTTAAGGCTTGAAATGAATTATATTTATATGGTTTGATCATGTATTTGAATAACTGACACATGTTGTAGTATGTAAATGTGATGATCGAGGTATCACTGAAATTTGGAATAATTGTAACGTTTAAATCATCATTTACAGATCTATACGCAGGTTCACATTAGAAAAGGAGCGTATACACATTGGTTCTACATATCAAAGCAGCGCATACATCATAAATTTGATTTGCAGATCTGTACGCTGGTTAGATTTGGTAAAAGCGCGTACACACGCAGGTTCGACACATGGAAGTAGCGTATACCTTATAAAGTATGTTTTTGTTATATACCTAAGGGGGATAATATGGGGTACCAAGGGAGGTACCCAAGGTAATAATGTAATAATGGGATGGGCAATGGTAATAAATAAGGTGGTTAACCCATGTCATGCAAGGGACCACAAGTAGTTAATAATAATGTAAGGGGCCCATGGTATT